>SJYX01021612.1:222826-322909 GCA_006410675.1 Oreotragus oreotragus
GGAGGGAGGATGTGGGGTGGGAGGCGGGAGGGGGGTTCATGTTTGGGAGTTCATGTACACCCATGGTGGATTCATGTCAATGTATGCTAAATCCAATACAGTACTGTAAAGTAAAATAAAGTAAAAAAAAATAAAAAAAAATAAAAACACACAAAAGCATCAGTTCTTCAGCACTCAGCTTTCTTCATAGTCCAACTCTCACATCCATACATGACTACTGGAAAAACCATAGCTTTGACTAGATGGACCTTTGTTGGCAAAGTAATGTCTCTGTTTTTTAATATGCTGTCTAGGCTGGTCTTTTCTTCCAAGGAGCAAGTGTTTTTTTTAAACTTCATGGCTACAGTCACCATCTTAGGTGATTTTGGAGCCCAGATATAAAGTCTGTCACTGTTTCCATTGTTTCCTCATCTATTTCCCATGAAGTGATGGGACCGGATGCCGTGATCTTCATTTTTGGAATGTTGAGTTTTAAGCCAGCTTTTTCACTCTCCTTTCACCTTCATCAAGAGGCTCTTTAGTTCGTCTTTGCTTTCTGCCATAAGGGTGGCATCATCTGCATATCTGAGGTTATTGATATTTCTCCCTGCAACCTTTATTCCAGCTTGTGCTTCATCCAGCCTGGCATTTTGCATGATGTACTCTGCATATAAGTTAAATAAGCAGGGTGACAATATACAGCCTTGATGTACTTCTTTCCTGATTTGGAACCAGTCTGTTGTTCCATGTCCAGTTCTAACTGTTGCTTCTTGACCTGCACACAGACTTCTCAGGAGGCAGGTCAGGTGGTCTGGTACTCCCATCTCTTGAAGAATTTTCCAGTTTTTTTTCTGATCCACATAGTCAATGGCTTTGACATAGCCAATAAAGCAGATATTTTTCTGGAACTCTCTTGCTTTTTCCATGATCCAGCGGATGTTGGCAATTTGATCTCTCATTGCTCTGCCTTTTCTAAATCCAGCTTGAACATCTGGAAGTTCACGGTTCACATACTATTGAAGCCTGCCTTGGAGAATTCTGAGCATTATTTTGCAGGTGTGTGTGATGAGTGCAATTGTGTGGTAGTTTGAATATTCTTTGGCATTGCCTTTCTTTGGGATTGGAATGAAAACTGACCTTTTCTGTCCTGTGGCCACTACTGAGTTTTCCAAATTTGCTGGCATATTGAGTGCAGCACTTTCACAGCATCATCTTTCAGGATTTGAAATAGCTCAACTGGAATCCCATCACCTTCACTAGCTTTGTTCGTAGTGATGCTTCCTAAGGCCTGCTTGATTTCACATTCCAGGATGTGTGGCACTAGGTGAGCGATCACACCATCATAGTTATCTGGGCCATGAAGCCTGTTTCTGTACAGTTCTTCTGTATGTTCCTGCCATCTCTTATTATCTTCTCCTTCTGTTAGGTCCATATCATTTTTGTCCTTTATTGTGCCCATCTTTGCAGGAAATGTTCCCTTGGTATGTCTAATTTTCTTGAAGCGCTCTCTAGTCTTTCCCATTCTATTGTTTTCCTCTATTTCTTTGCACTGAAATCTGAGGAAAGCTTTCTTATCTCTCCTTGGTTTCTTCTCTCTCCTTCCATTGTATATTGGTTAGTAAAATGGAGAGATAGATGATTAGAGAAATACAGCTTTAGGGAGACAGGCAGACAAGAGTTGAAATTATGCAAAAAAACAGCAGTTATTATGATTCTCTTCATTTCTAGGACTCACTTGGATAAAGGTGTGAACTTTAGATGCATTTCAACAGCATGCCTTGATGGGCTCCTAAAATGAAATTAGGGAGTCTGCAACAGGGGCCATTAACATGTGGAGAAAGTGACTATAAATAGCAGATATCTTTTTTTTATCTTGGCTTCCCTGATAGCTCAGTTGGTAAAGAATCTGTCTGCAATGCAGGAGACCCCCACCCCCCCAGTTCAATTATCCATTCTGGCTGTACAATTCCCTTAGTTCAGACGTAATTCCCTTAGTTCAGACAATAGATATTTGGAAATTAACTGTACAGTGGTAATCAAATCTGAATAAACTATGAGCATCTTCCCTTCTCAATATCCGAGAGATTTTTTTGCAGCCAACATATGATTTTGAAATAGGCTGATCCATGTGTTCAAGGAGCAAGCCCTTTCTTAATGTCTATATCGCACAACAGATGATATCATTTTTGTAAATATAGAATCTCTTTTCAAAAAAAATGTGCATCAAGGGATGAATTTCTTGACTTTCAGTAACTGTATGTTGTACAAGTTTGCTCAGTCCAAAGGCGCCCAGAGGAGAGAAGGAGGTCTAAGCGTGGCAGGCCTGGCACTCTGCCACCTCCCACTTGAGCTCCCTCCCACTCGAGTCCACTTCGGAGTCCCTCCATGTCCTTGGTGTAATGGCTAAGTTGTTACTGGTGCAGATGGAGTGCCACCAAGATCTCGAAACCCCTCAGAGGCGACCATATGGGTCCCCTCACCTTTTAATATTTAATGATGGTCCTTGGGCACTTTCCAACTATTAAAAACAAGTGTGGAAAGACTTTTTGTGTCAATTTAAAAAATGCGCCAAAGAAAATCTACCCTGAAATATTCAAACTCCTTTAAAATTAGAATTTTGACTTGAACATAATAAAATTCTTGCTGTAAACTTTGATCAAAGACCAATTATCTTTTGTTAGGTGTTTTTCTCTTGAAATACACTTGATTCCAAAGAACGTTTCTAGCTCTGATTTATATGAATCATGACAGGCTTCTAATATAAAGTCACAGCCATGTAGCAATATTAAGGAAAAGATAGACAACTGTTCTTCCTTCAACAACAAAGAAAGGAATTGTGTTCTCTATTCTCTGTTAATGGCATTATATTGGATGCACTCAATAGCAAGGAGGCTGCCAAGGATAACTACCCTGGAATTCCTAGTGCTGCTGCTCACTTCCGTTTTACTGAGACAGCAAACTTTTAACATCACGAAGAATTTATTGAAATGCTTCTGGAGGCTGAGTCCTGAGCTGTGGGCACATCACTAAGAGCCACGCTGTCTGTCCCGGGGAGGTGTGTACTCAGCTTGCGTGAGATAGATACATCTTGGGGACCTCAGTGGCAAGTCATGCTGTGGAAGCTTTCAGCTTATCTTTGGAAGTGGAGAAGTCATTCAGCACAGTTAACATTTCACGGTTATTTAGTCAAGCTGTTACATCAGCAGGTTATTTTAAAGCATTCTTATCTTTTCTCTCCCATCCAGTTATTTGTGTTTTCATCAATCAGCCATTTGTTTTATCATTCAATAGACATGTGTGAAAACATATTATTTTGGAGAATGGTGTAGGCATTGGAGGCCCAGAAAAGAATATAACTCCTACCCCAAATTCCTGTCTTCATCCAGCAAGGTCACAGTTAGGTGATGTGACATTTATGAGCAAGTGTAACAAGTGCTGTGGTGGAAGAATTCCATGCTGAGGGCCCCAGAAGGTTAAGGCTCAGGACCAAGGCAAAGGAGGGGGTGCAGAAATGGTGAGTGAAGCTGAAGAATCACTTCTTAAAAGCTTAAGATGAGTCAAAAAAAAAAAAAAATGAGGAGGAGGAGCTGACTGTTTTGAGAGTGATACGGAGAGCATTCCAGGCTGGCAGAGAGAATGATGATCTTAACAAAGGGAAAGGAAAATTTGGCAAAAGCTAACCTTTTTTAGTATGGGAAAAATGAAGCATTTAGACATGGTGAATATTGAACATGTAAACTCATACTTTAAAATGCAGTATCTTAGAATATAATAATATGCTTCACATTGTATTGACTGATTTTTTTTGGCATGTTAACATTTGTAAAAAGAATGATGATGAAAGATTAAGTTATTGACTGAGGTCATAAGACGTTGGAGGTGATGAAAGGGCATGAGATTCAGGACAGTGGGAGATATTAATTTTGGAGGAAAAGATCAAGTAACACGCAGAGAAAGGAAGGGAGAAGAGGTTACATTCATTTCTTCCAAGTATTAATGGCCCCTATTTCCTACTACCTAACTTCAACTTAGGAACTCACTGAAGTGTACTTTTGAAAAGTAACTAAGTTCACAGCTTTATCCAAGTGGATCCTGCGAGTGTTGCTTTCTCAGGGGGAGGGGTTGCCTTTATTCTTTACTGATTATGGATACTTTCAATACCAGCCACGTAACACTAAAAGAAAAACTGTGAGCCAATAAAATAAACCAGAGAAACAGAAATACTGCATAACATTTAAGTGTGGAATCTTAAAAAAAAAAAAAAATGAACTCATGAAAACAGAGTAGAATGGTGGTTGCCAGGGTTGAAATATGGAGAAAATAGGAAGTTCTGGGGAGCAGAGAAACTTTGAAGACGTCCTCTGTGGATGACTTCTGCTGTCTCTGACTTGTGGATGGAGTTGTCATGGCAATGCAATTCCATGTGTCGTGCTCTCGACTAGAGACACGTGAAAGCATGATTTAGAAATACCGAGGAACTCACTGGAGAGAAGAGCAAATAGTCTTCTAGTTACAACTAGTTAAAACTACGATGGGATTTCTTCCTCCAGTGCTCAGCCACTCATGAAGAGCTGTGGAATCTGCATTTTCACCAGCAGCAATATTGTGTTCCAAGGAAATAAAAATAACTTTGAGGGAACACAGATATACATACAATTTGCAAGCAAATATACAGGATCTGTGTTATATGGGATGGGTGATTTAAAAAAATTGTCTAAAAAAATCTCAAGGGAAGTTGAAACTGATTGAAAAGAAATGTGGGTGTTGAGAAAGCTGTTGGCATCTAAAAGGTTGGTTTCATTTTTGTGTCTGGAGACAAGATGCAGGGAAGAGTTAATGCCACAGTTCAAGACTGTGGGCAAAAGTCCTTCCTTCGAAGACCTCAGTCTTTTACTACGAAGGTCTTCATCCAATTAGACGAGGTCCACTGACTCTAGAGGGTAATCTGCTTTAGTCAAAGTCTATCAGTCAGGGAGGTCTGACTTCCCTGGTGGCTCAGACGGGAAAAGCGTTTGCCTACAACGTGGTAGATCCTTGGGTTGGGAAGATCCCCTGGAGAAGGAAATGGTACGCCACTCCAGTACTCTTGCCTGGAAAATCCCATGGAGGGAAGAGCCTGGTAGGCTACAGTTCATGGGGTCACAAAGAGTCGGACACGACCGAGCGACTTCACTTTTTCACTATGAGTTTTACCTTCACAGCAACATGATGTGTTGAAACTGCTGACCTTCCCGGGGGATGCAGTGATAAAGAATCCGCCTGCCAATGCAGGAGACCCAAGAGACTTGACACCTGAGTACCAAGCCCTGCCAAGCTGACTAATAAAATTGGCCATCACAGCTACCACGCTGAAACTGGGGGTCCCCCTCACCTCTGGGGGTCCATGGCTGAGTCTCTTTCACATGCTTCACTCCCCTCATCCTCATTTTCCTGAATTCCCTTTTAGCAGCCCCTCTGCCGTCATACCACAGAGCTTCTCCTCGATGGGTCAAGATTGTTCTTCCCTGGACAAGAGACATATTCCACAGTTTTCTCATATATGATCAGGAAGGACCCAGCCATGGTTGGACACTCAGTCTATAATGAACCTCCTTAGAAAAATGGAAGTGTAAGGCTGAAGAATTGATGCTTTTGAACTGTGGTGTTGGAGAAGTCTCTTGAGAGTCCTTGGACTACAAGGAGATCCTACCAGTCTATTCTAAAGGAGATCAGCCCTGGGTGTTCTTTGGAAGGAATGATGTTAGAGCTGAAACTCCAGTATTTTGGCCACCTCATGCGAAGAGCTGACTGACTAGAAAAGACTCTGATGCTGGGAGGGATTGCGGGCAGGAGAAGGGGACGACCGAGGATGAGATGGCTGGATGGCTGGATGGCATCATGGACTCAATGGACATGAGTTTGAGTGAACTCTGGGAGATGGTGATGGACAGGGAGGCTTGGCGTGCTGCGATTCATGGGGTCACAAAGAGTCGGACACGACTGAGCGACTGAAATGAACTGAACTGAACTGAAGGCAGGACTCTCCCTTTTGTCTACCCTGTACCCAGGGACGACGGCTTGCATTCCAGCAAACTGTCCTCAAGGAGACGAGACTGACAGCATCTCCAGAGAGTTTTGGGGAGAGGAATGAGGCTCCGTTCTTCTTCGGTTGCTCAGCTGTCTCTGACTCTTTGTGACCCCACGGACTGCAGCACGCCAGGCTTACCTGTCCTGCACCATCTCCTGGAGTTTTCTCAAACTCAAATCCATCAAGCCGATGATGCCACCCAACCATCTCATCTTCTGTTCCCCTCCTCTCCTCCTGCCTTCAGTCTTTCCCAGCATCAGGGTCTTTTCCAATGAGTTGGCTCTTCACATCAGGTGGCCAAAGGATTGGAGTTTCACCTTCAGCATCAGTCCTTAAAATGAATATTCAGGGTTGATTTCCCTTAGGACTGACTTGTCGGATCTCCTTGCAGTCCAAAGGACTCTCAAGAGTCTTCTCCAACACCACAATTCGAAAGCATCAGTTTTTCAGTGCTCAGGGTTCTTCATGGTTCAACTCTCAAATCCATACATGACTACTGGAAAAATCACAGCTTTGATTATAGAGACCTTTGTTGGCAAAATGATGTCTCTGCTTTTTATGTTCCTTTTACAACCCAGCAAATGTCCTCAAGGAGGCAGGAGACTGACTGCACTTCTAGAGAGTTTTGGGAAGAAGAATGAGGATCTGACGACCAGTCGACCTGAATTCTTACCCCAGAGCTAGTTATCTGATGTCTTTAGTGCTGCTTTGCCCACTCTTTCTTTTGAGCATTTTGTGTGATGTGTAGAGTGGTAGATTATAAGTGTTCTTTCAAGGTGGAACCTTCACAGGGAAGGTCTGTTTTGGGGCAGCCAGCTTAGCATCAAATCTGCTTCTCCTTCAGCTCATGTCCTTCAAAGAAGAGGCTTCACATCCTTCTTTCCCTATAGGAAAATGTTCCTCCACCCTCACAGGTGCTACCCATGCTAAACCTTCTCAGGAGGGTTTGGAGGTGGTCAGGTGGTACCCACTGCCCAAATGCTTCCTCAAGGTACCACAAGAGATGTGAAAACTCTTTGAGCCACTGCCTGGTATACCGTGCTTTTGTGAGTTGTTTGTCCATATAAACCTATAATTATATGGCACGACCATGGGTGAAGTGTTAAAAAGGCGGCAGACTGCCCGTATGAGAATACAGGAATGCCATATACTTTTCACGAAGATGGCTTAGAAGTTTCAAGTTTAAACCAATATAAATTTGTTTCTTGATATTGCTTGAAAGACTTAACTCAGGCGTAACAAATATTTGATAATTGCTCTATGATACGGGAGAGCCTTCATTGGGTCCAATCGGTTCCTTCAGCATCAGTCCTTAAAATGAATATTCAGGGTTGATTTCCCTTAGGACTGACTTGTCGGATCTCCTTGCAGTCCAAAGGACTCTCAAGAGTCTTCTCCAACACCACAATTCGAAAGCATCAGTTTTTCAGTGCTCAGGGTTCTTCATGGTTCAACTCTCAAATCCATACATGACTACTGGAAAAATCACAGCTTTGATTATAGAGACCTTTGTTGGCAAAATGATGTCTCTGCTTTTTATGTTCCTTTTACAACCCAGCAAATGTCCTCAAGGAGGCAGGAGACTGACTGCACTTCTAGAGAGTTTTGGGAAGAAGAATGAGGATCTGACGACCAGTCGACCTGAATTCTTACCCCAGAGCTAGTTATCTGATGTCTTTAGTGCTGCTTTGCCCACTCTTTCTTTTGAGCATTTTGTGTGATGTGTAGAGTGGTAGATTATAAGTGTTCTTTCAAGGTGGAACCTTCACAGGGAAGGTCTGTTTTGGGGCAGCCAGCTTAGCATCAAATCTGCTTCTCCTTCAGCTCATGTCCTTCAAAGAAGAGGCTTCACATCCTTCTTTCCCTATAGGAAAATGTTCCTCCACCCTCACAGGTGCTACCCATGCTAAACCTTCTCAGGAGGGTTTGGAGGTGGTCAGGTGGTACCCACTGCCCAAATGCTTCCTCAAGGTACCACAAGAGATGTGAAAACTCTTTGAGCCACTGCCTGGTATACCGTGCTTTTGTGAGTTGTTTGTCCATATAAACCTATAATTATATGGCACGACCATGGGTGAAGTGTTAAAAAGGCGGCAGACTGCCCGTATGAGAATACAGGAATGCCATATACTTTTCACGAAGATGGCTTAGAAGTTTCAAGTTTAAACCAATATAAATTTGTTTCTTGATATTGCTTGAAAGACTTAACTCAGGCGTAACAAATATTTGATAATTGCTCTATGATACGGGAGAGCCTTCATTGGGTCCAATCGGTGAATGTGATGAAGTCAACTGGTCCTTGAGGTCAGGGTGCAGAGGCCACTGTTACTTGCCTTTGTGTCTCTAGTTTCCAGCATAGGGTCAGGAAACCAAATATGTATTTGAAATTCAATGACACAAAATGCATTTCTGGATGAAGACTTTTGAATGTATGCATGAAAACCAACCCCTGCTTAGAAGCGTCTGCCCTCAGAATGACGACATCTCGCCTTCATTTGCTGAGCCTCTGCTTGGGGCCAACAGGAGCTCAGCGTCTGTACTGCTGTTGGCTTGTACTTTCCTCAGGGACACACAGGAATGAACGGTGGGCCACTCTGAGTGACTGCAAACCTCCAGCACATCGCCTGAAACTCCCACAGCACATCTGAATTAAAGACCACTGGCAAGTTTCCTGTGGTTGACCCCGGTTCAGCTTTGATTGGCGTCCCGCAAGGTCAAGCCCGAGCCCCACAGGAGACGGGAAATGAAGGGGCTGGATGGCGATCAGGAGTCGGGCGGCGTTCCCGGCGTCCGGCCTGCTTCCTGTGAGGCCCCCCAGCAGCCGCAGCCGCACACAGCGGCCCTCGCCTGAGGCTCCACGGTGAACGCGCAGCCATCCCGGCTCCGTCGCAAGCGGGCTGGCGCGTGCCTCCGAGCTTCCAGCCGCGGCGGCGGCTACCTTTGCTGAGGCTGAGGCGGCAGAGACGAGGTGAGACCCGCTGGCCTCTCGGGGCCGGGCCTGGCTTGTGCGCCTCGGACCTCGCAAGACACCTCGGCGCCCGGTTCGGGGTCTGGGCGCCTGAGTGTGTGTGCTGGGAGCGTGCGCGTGTGCACACGTGTGTGCGCGTGTGCCCACGTGGGTGGGGTGTCTTGGGCACTTCCCCCATCTACCCGAGAGTTCCTGTTCGTGCGCCCGGAACCCAAACCTCCACTAGGCCATCTCCCTGCAACCTGAAGACCTTTCCTCCAAACGAGCGTGACGGCAGGACAGGAAGAGGGACGCGGCCCTTTGCCCGGGGCGTGCTCACCTTGGCGGGGCCAGGCTGGTCCCGCCGCCGCCCTCGAGGTCCCGCCGGCCCCGTGGCTCGCACCGCGGTCTCTCCCTGCCGGCTGGCACTTCCGCCTCCTTCCGCGCGGGGCTCCCTTCCGGCTGGCCCTTCCGCCTCCTTCCGCACTGGGCTCCCTGCCGGCTGGCACTTCCGCCTCCTTCCGCGCGGGGCTCCCTTCCGGCTGGCACTTCCGCCTCCTTCCGCGCGGGGCTCCCTGCCGGCTGGCACTTCCGCCTCCTTCCGCGCGGGGCTCCCTTCCGGCTGGCACCTCCGCCTCCTTCCGCGCGGGGCTCCCTGCCGGCTGGCACTTCCGCCTCCTTCCGCGCGGGGCTGGCTCGGCCTGTTAGCTGCTGGCCCGTCCCGTGCCGGCCCCCTTCCCCCGGGCGCTCTCTCCCGGGAGCGAAGCCCGCGCGGGACTCACTGTGCTTTGCCTTGTGGAGCCGAGAGGGGCGTCTCCTTCCTAGTTCTTTCAGCAGAAAAGCTCATCCTCGCGTCTCACCCCCTCTCCCCTCTCCCCAGGTCCATAAGTCTATTCTCTCCATTGCTGCCTGTAAATAAACTCTTCAGTACCATTTTTCTAGATCCCATATATGTGCCTTAGAATACAATATCTTTCTCTTTCTGACTCCCTTCACTCAGGACAATAGGTTCTAGGTTCATCCGCCTCCTCAAAACTGACGCAAACGTGTTGCTTTTCGTGGCTGAGTAATATTCCATTGTGTATATACCACACTTCTTTATCCATTCCAATGGGAGTTTTCTGTATGTCTCAGGACACTCAAACGGGGGTTCTGTGTCAACCTAGAGGGGTGGGATGGGGAGGGAGTTGGGAGGGAGGTTCACAAGGGAGGGGACATATGTATACTTACGGCTGATTCATGTTGAGATTTGACAGAAAACAACAAAATTCTGTAAAGCAATTATCCTTCAATAAAAAAATAAATTGAAAAATAATGAATGCAAAAAAATAGTAATAGAAAAAGCTCATCCTTCTTCCTTCCAAATATCCTATTTCTAGGTAACCATCCCATGCTTCCCTTATGTAGTCTGTGGATAAATAAACGGGACCTTATTGTTAGCTGGTGTTGCATAAGACCCTGCACATGGAGAGTGAGAGCAGGAAAGCCTCTCTCGCGCATCTTCTGCCTGTAAATCGAAATTGAAGCTGCCATGAGGTTTGCCCCACACCCGTCTCCCCCAATGCAGTAGTCACTGTTAGAGCAGCTGGGATACTTTGGGGCTTCCCAGGTGGCGCTAGTGCTAAAGAATCCACCTGCCAGTGCAGGAGGCACACGAGATCCCTGGGTCGGCATACTTTTAAAGGAAAATTACTTAATCTAAAATTTCCAGGGTTGCAAAATTTGATTCATTGGAAGAACATTGTTGCAGTGTGACCCTGGAAAAATAAGAGCACCCTGCAGTCTTTCAAAACTAACTATTAGCTTTAAGAGAAGACCCCAGCCTTTACTCACTCGCAAGGGAGGCCGTCACAGCGACTACTAATGAAAAAACAACCAAGCAGCAAAACGAAACAAAACACTGCCAGCTCCGAGGCTTGATGACTTTCCCAAATGCACCCAGAGGCCTGGCTCAGACGACAGCGCGCAGCTCCTTCTAAGCGAGGCCCCCCGGCGTCACTTCCCTGTCCTGCTCTGCTGCTTTCGTGACTTTAGTCAGGGAGGCGGTTTCGTGTGGGCTTTGACTGACATGGGAATGAGTTTAAGGCGCGAGTTCATTGGAACAAAGATGGGATTGAGAGGAGGTTAGTCCCTTGCTTCACTTCCTAGTGTCAAAAAAATTTGCTCTGTTTTGATCCTCGCCTTTGTTCCCTTCATCGGGGAATTAAAGTCTGTGATAAACAGACATTACAACTTGTTCCAGGAAGTGAGTGGCTGCGGCTCTGATGGATGCCCCTGGCTCGCTCAGGGCTGCCATTCGGTAATTACCGCCACCAGGCACACAGAGACCCACCTGCCTTCAGCGCTCCTTCTGGACAGTGTCCCCTCTCCAGAATCCTCCTGCTAACCCTTGAGCTGATTTTAATAACTCCCTCGCCATGTCCCCAGGCTAGCTATCTTGGCACAAAACCCTCCATCTTGTAAAGCCTAGTTGCTTAGGTAACACTTTGCTCCCTCCTCTGTAATCATCTGTGATACAGGCAAGCGTCCTTCCTCCAGGTGGCTTGAAGAGGGAGTCACATAAATTACGTGGGATCGTATTCCAGATAGCTTCCTTTCTCCCTGAAGAGGGAAAGAGAACGTGACTTCAAACTCCGTTTATAATGAAATAAACAACCAGAGGCAGAGAAATCTACATTCTCAAATGGCAAGTCACAAAGTTGTCTACATTTCATTTTATTTGAGATTAAATTATCCAGCCCTCTCTTCATCCTCTGGAATGAGGCCATCTATAGGCATAAAAAGCTTTTTTTTTTTTTTCCTGTTCAGGCTCAGAGGAAATACATCCCTCAGGTGAATGTATAGGAGCTGCCCCTCCAACCTGTTTACAAAGGTCTGACCTCCGCTCCGTAGGTCACACAAACTGCACCTCTGAGCAAAATGCTTCTGAACAAGACACTGTTTCCTGTGACAGCAGACAGATTTGTGCTGGGGAAAAAGAAACTGAAAATTCTTGGTAACGTTTCAGTCTCATTTGTTATAATAAGTGTATGCAAAATATCTGCAATTTCTAGTCTTTTTAAACTCTGGAATAGGAGTTGAAGAAGTCTTTTTTAATTAACAAATCTGATTTGTTTTTATTTGTTTAAGTCCTTGATTGTTATCTATTCTATTTATTTTTTTTTGTGTGTGTGTTATCTATTTTAAATATAGCAGTGTGTTCATGTCAATCTCAAACTCCCAATCAGTCTCCCCCTCAAATCCTCCCCTGCCCCGCCATAACCATAAATTCTTTCTGTAAATCTGGGAGTCTGTTTCTGTTTTGTAAATAAGTCTTAATTTGTCTCATCAGAGCTGTGAATTAGTATTTTGGGAATAAACAGAAAACACAAAGTAATTTCACTCTGACTCCCTGATTTCATCACATGATCACACATGGTACTGATCTGTCCTAACTCCAAGAGGTCGTATTCGAATTATTTAAACCCCATAGAAAAAATATAAACTATGATTTCGTCATGAGTTTGCAACTGCTGTGTCCAGGTTTAAGTAACTCTTCTTTAGCTCAGTTCATTAGTTTAAAATTTTTTCAAAATGCAGAACAAAATTGATAAGATTGAAATTTATGTATGTCTGTACTTGCAAACAGGCAGATCAAGTGCTCTATTCAATAATTTTGTAGTTGTATAATTGAAGGAACTGTCTCCAAGCAGAGGGAATTCTAAATCCATGCTGAAACCAAGCCAGGCAGTCAGCATCTCATACCTTTAGATGCATTCAGGTGGCTTTCTTGTTCCATGGGCATCTTAGGACCTTATTCTTGCAGGCACCTGCTTGTGTCTACCTAGTCATGTCCAATTCTCTGTGCCCCATGCACTGTAGCCCACCTGGCTCCTCTGTCCGTGGGATTTTCCAGGCGAGAAGACTGGAGTGGGTTGCCGTTTCCTCCTCCGGGGGATCTTCCCGACCCAGGGTTCGAACCTGTGACTCCTGCATTGGCAGGCGGGTTCTTTACCACTTGACCCATGGGGGAAGACATTCTTGCAGGTGTGCGTGCTAAGTCACTTGAGTCGTGTCCAGCTCTTTGAGACCCCATGACCTCTAGCCTGCTAGGCTTCTCTGTCCATGGTCTTTTCCAGGCAAGAATACTGGAGTGGGCTGCCATCCCCTCCTCTAGGGGATACTCCTAACCCAGGGATTGAACCTGGGTCTCCTATATGGCAGGCAGCTTTTTTTTAATGCTGAGCTACCTGGAACTACCAGTTTAATGATTGCCATCCTGGAATGTGAAGTCAAGTGGGCCTTGGAAAGCATCCCTACAATCAAAGCTAGTGGAGGTGATGGAATTCCAGCTGAGCTGTTTCAAATCCTGAAAGATGATGCTGTGAAAGTGCTGCACTCAGTATGCCAGCAAATTTGGAAAACTCAGCAGTGGCCACAGGACAGGAAAAGGTCAGTTTTCATTCCAATCCCAAAGAAAGGCAATGCCAAAGAATGCTCAAACAATTGCACTCATCTCACATACTAGTAAAGTAATGCTTAAAATTCTCCAGGCCAGGCTTCACAAGTATGTGAACTGTGAACTTCAGATGTTCAAGCTGGTTTTAGAAAAGGCAGAAGAACCAGAGATCAAATTGCCAACATTCGCTGGATCATGGAAAAAGCAAGAGAGTTCCAGAAAAACATATATTTCTGCTTTATTGACCATGCCAAAGCCTTCGACTGTGTGGATCGCAATAAACTGTGGAAAATTCTGAAAGAGATGGGAATACCAGACCACCTGACCTGCCTCTTGAGAAACCTATATGCAGGTCAGGAAGCAACAGTTAGACTGGACATGGAACAACAGACTGGTTCCAAATAGTAAAAGGAGTATGTCAAGGCTGTATATTGTCACCCTGCTTATTTAACTTCTATGCAGAGTACATCATGAGAAATGCTGGACTGGAAGAAACACAAGCTGGAATCAAGATTGCCGGGAGAAATATCAATCACCTCAGATATGCAAAGGACACCACCCTTATGGCAGAAAGTGAAGAGGAGCTAAAAAGCCTCCTGATGAAAGTGAAAGAGGAGAGTGAAAAAGTTGGCTTAAAGCTCAACATTCAGAAAACTAAAATCATGGCATCTGGTCCCATCACTTTATGGCAAAGAAGAGTTGACTCATTGGAAAAGACTCTGATGCTGGGACGGACTGGGGCCAGGGGGAAGGGGATGACAGAGGATGAGATGGCTGGATGGCATCACCAACTAGATGGACATGAGTTTGGGTGACCTCCAGGAGTTGGTCATGGACAGGGAGGCCTGGCATGCTGCGATTCATGGGGTCACAAACAGTCAGACACGACTGAGTGACTGAACTGAACTGATTCCCATAGTAAAATAAGCATGAATTCATAGGAATGTCCCCAACTCTAACCCATTACCAAATGGGTGATTCTAGCCTGCTTTCTTTGCTTATCTATAAATTTTCACTCCAACAGTGAGAAACCTGATTCCTATTATCAGCCATCCATTTCAATTGTTAAATTTCAGTATGCATGTATAGCAGTATCAGAATCATTAGTGATAACCCTTTGTGAAACTGAGTACAGTGTCTAGGTGCAGTTTCTTTTATCTTTAGTCTTATAAGCTTCAGTCATTTCCAAAGTTGCTTAGTTCAGCACCTTTTCCTCCACCCACTTCAGTGAGGTCATTTAGAGTCTCTTGTTGCAGTCTACTTTCTTTCTTGAGATTCTCCAACCTCCTCAGTAATTTGAATTTTTAAGTTCACACACCGGAAGTTTCACTCTTTGTGCTGACTTTTGACAGATGTGTAATGTCATATCACAGAGAATAGTTTCACAGCCCTAAACATAGAGAGAAATGCATAGTGAAATTACTTTTACACTTTACATTTTTTCAGACCCAAACAACAAATGATTTTATAAAAGAAACTTCACTTGGATATAGATAGAGATATCTATCTATCTATCTATATGTGCAGCATGCCAGGCTTCCCTGTCCTCCACTTTCTCCTGGAATTTGCTCAAATCCATGTCCATTGAGTCAGTGATGCTATCTAACCATCGCAGCCTCTGCTGCTCCCTTCTTTTGCCTTCAATCTTTCCCAGCATCAAGATCTTTTCCAACGAATCAGCTATTTTAAAACTAAAGTTAGTTAACTTTAAAAACTAAAATTTTTCAATGATCTTGTCCCCAATTTCTTATGTGAATACTAAGAATAGTGATTGACATTTGACCTCCTGTATCTGCCTCCAGGCAGAGAAGGAAATGAGAAGAGGAATCAGTACTCATAGGCAGAACCAAATATATCTACTTATTTAAGGCTTACCTCAGCTAGTTCCATTTTTACAGAGTAAGGGCAAAATCAAAGACTGCATTTATATTGCTTCCTAATTTACTAGCTTAACAACAAAGGTAAAAAATAAAATTCTTCTAAGACTCACTAGTGTTTTTAAAAGGTAACATATTACATTATTTAGCACAAAGTTAATGAGACCTGCCTTCACCCTTGCATATATGGTGAGCTTTCTATTTCAAATAAAAATTTTAAATTTGAAAATAACTGTAATAGTTTTGGGGTTATTTTGTTATTTAGTCACTATGTGTGTGTGTGCTTAGTCGCTCAGTTGTGTCCAACTCTTTGCGACCCTATGGACTGTAGGATGCAAGAGTACTGGAGTGGATTTCCATGCCCTCCTCCAAGGAATCTTCCCAACCCAGGGATCAAACCCAGGTGTCCCACAATGCAGGCTGAATCTTTACCATCTGAGCTACAGGGAAGCACGCACTAAGGCATATCCAACTGTTTTGCTACTCCACGGACTGTAGCCTGCTAGGCTCCTTTGTTCATGGGATTTCCCAGGCAAGAATCCTGGAATGGGTTGCCATTCCTTCTCCAGGGGATCTTCCCAACCCAGGTATCAAGCCTGATCTCCTGCATTGGCAGGCAGGTTCTTAACCATCTGAGCCACCAATGAAGCCTTAAGTGTGTAGATGTACATGCAATGGAATGGGAATTAGACACATGCCACATAATGTTGTCAGTGGAATGAGAATAGATGCCTGAATAGATTTGCATTGTGGTCCTGTCTTCGCTATTCATGATGCTTAGTCATATCTGACTCTTTGCGACCCCACGGACTGCAACACGCCAGGCCTCCCTGTCCATCACCAACTCCCAGAGTTTACTCAAATTCATGTCCATTGAATTGGTGATGCCAAGCAACCATCTCATCCTCTGTCATCCCCTTCTCCTCCCCCCTTCAATCTTTCCCAGCATCAGAATCTTTTCTAGTGAGTCAGTTCTTCAAATCAGGTGGCCAAAGTATTGGAGTTTCAGCTTCAACATCAGTCCTTCCAATGAATATTCAGGACTGATTTCCTTTCGGATGGACTAGTTGGATCTCCTTGCAGTCCAAGGGACTCTCAAGAGTCTTCTCCAACACCACAGTTCAAAAGCATCAATTTTTCGGCCCTCAGCTTTCTTTATAGTCCAACTTTCACATCCATACATGACTACTGGAAAAACCATAGCCTTCACTAGATGAACCTTTGCTGACAAAGTAATGTCTCTGTTTTTTAATATACTGTCTAGGTTGGTCATAACTTTCCTTCCAAGGCGTAAGCGTCTTTTAATTTCATGGCTACAGTCACGATCTTCAGTGATTTTGGAGCCCCCAAAACTAAAGTCAGCCACTCTTTCCACTGTTTCCCCATCTATTTGCCATGAAGTGACGGAACCAGATGCCATGATCTTTGTATTCTGAATGTTGAGCTTTAAGCCAACTTTTTCACTCTCCACTTTCACTTTCATCAAGAGGCTCTTTAGTTCTTCAATTTTTGCCATTAGGATGGTGCCATCTGCATATCTGAAGTTATTGATATTTCTCCTGGAAATCTTGATTCCAGCTTGTGCTTTATCCAGCTCAGCGTTTCTCAGATGTACTCTGCATATAAGTTAAATAAGCAGGGTGACAATATACAGCCTTGATGTACTCCTTTTCCTATTTGGAACCAGTCTGTTGTTTCACATCTGGTTCTAACTGTTCCTTCTTGACCTGCATCCAGATTTCTCAAGAGGGAGGTAAGGTGGTCTGGTAATCCTATCTCTTTCAGAATTTTCCACAGTTTGTCGAGATCCACACTGTCAAAGGCTTTGGTGTAGTCAATGAAGCAGAAATAGATGTTTTTCTGGAATTCCCTTGCTTTATCTGTGATCCAATGGATGTTGGCAATTTGATCTCTGGTTCCTCTACCTTTTCTAAATCCAGCTTGAACATCTGGAACTTCGTGGTTCATGTATTGTTGAAGCCTGACTTGGAGAATTTTGAGCATTACTTTGCTAGTGTGTGAGATGAGTGCAATTGTGCAGTAGTTTGAGCATTCTTTGGCATTGTCTTTCTTTGGGATTGGAATGAAAACTGACCTTTTCCAGTCCTGTGGTCACTGCTGAGCTTTCCCAACTTGCTGACATATTGAGTGCAGCACTTTCACAGCATCATCTTTTAGGATTTGAAATAGCTCAACTGGAAATTCATCATCTCCCCTAGCTTTGTTTGTAGTGATGCTTCCTAAGGCCCACTTTACTTCACATTCCAGGATGTTTTGGGGGCAGGAGGAGAAGGGGATGACAGAGGATGAGATGGCTGGATGGCATCACTGACTCGACGGATGAGAGTTTGAGTGAACTCTGGGAGTTGGTGATGAATGGGGAGGCCTGGTGTGCTGCAATTCATGGGGTCGCAAAGAATCGGACATGACTGAGCGACTGAACTGAATTGATCTGAACTGTATTTATTTAATTTAAACAAAGGAAGATCTCATGGGAGGAAAGAGCTCTCATAAGAGACCACAAACACAGGTCTTTTATTTTCCTTTTTGATACTCCTTAAAATGTAAACTTGAAGAAAAATGATTGTGACTTAAGGCTCCTACAACTGTCTGAGGAGAGAGGGCAAGCCTGTCTTCATTTACTGAGACTTTTAGGACAACTTCTCATTTAAGTTCCATCTTTCATTGATTTTGTTTTTGCAACCTAGATGTCCATCAGCAGAATAATTGATAAAGAAGCTGTGGTATGCATATACAATGGAATATTACTGAGATGCAAAAAGGAACACATTTGAGTCAGTTCTTGTGAGATGGATGAACTTGGAGCCTGTTATACAGACTGCGATAAGTCAGAAAGAGAGAAACAAATGTCGTCTATTAACACATACATACGTAATCTAGGAAAATAGAACTGATGAACTAATTTGCAGGACAACGATAGGGACACAGATGTAGAGATTTGCAGACACAGTCGGGGAAGGTGAGAGTGGGATGAATAGAGACAGTGATACTGAAACGCATACACTGTCATATTGAAAACAGAATAGGAATTGCTGTATGACACAGGAGCTCAAACCGGTGCTCTGTGACCACCTAGGAGGGGGATGGGGAAGGAGGTGGGAGGGAGGCTCTAGAGGGAGGGGACATATGTATACCTGTGGCTGACCCATGTTGATGCATGGCAGAAACCAACACAATATTGTAAATCAGTGATGGATCCTGCCATTAAAAATAAATGTAAAACAAGCAGGAGGTTAGGACTCAGAGAGACACCCAGGGACAACCATGTAAGGACATGGTTTGTAGATGGGCCATCTGCATGCTGAGGCAAGAAACCTATCCTGCTAACACTTCGAGTGTGGGCATCCAGCCTCTGAAGCTGTGAGAAAATAGATTTGGCTGTTTAAGTAACTAAATCTGTGCTCAATATTACAGCCATCCTAGCAAATCAATACATGGAAGTCTCATGATCAGCACCATCATATGGATTTGAAGTAAGGATATCAGTGATGATGTGCACTTCTCCCTGAAACATATCAACCTTGATCACTTGGTTAGGGTGGAGTCTTTCAGATTTTTTCACAGAAGTGTTACTATTTTTCCCTTTCCATTCCCGTATAGAATTCGGTCACTCAGTTTGGCCTACACCCAAAATCCAAAGTCTTCCTCCAGGAGGAGCTGTCATATAATTTGGGGACTTTTTTGTTAAAACCACAGTAGTTAATAAATAGTTAATAAGTATATTGGAGGAGATAATTTGAGTACATACAAATGCTCTTTTTCCTTAAAATTTATCCCACAAATTTTAGCCTTCATCAATGAATCTTGTCTGCAGCAATTAAGGCTATAATGCACTAATGGTGAATTTTTATTTCCCAAGTGTTCTCTTTTACATTCAATCTGACACCATCAGCTGTCCATCTTTAAACTTCACCAAAGATATCAAAGAAAATCAGACATATTTGGACTTCCTTGGTGGTATAGTAGACAAAAATTCCTTCTCTGTTAACTGAAAAAGTAAGGCATATTTTTTCTCTTATCCCCCTATTATTTGTAATTTTAGTCATTTACATGTATCAGCATGGATTCCTAAATATTACTTTGAATCATAGGGTTACAATGCAATACAGTGGTTCAACCAGACACAGTTTGGGACATTGGGGAAAAAAACAAGTTTTAGGCCATTAGGCCAGCTCTTGAGTCTTTCAGACATGCTACCTTTTTCTTTGAGCATTTATTTACTCCAGGTCCAGTTTATGTTTTTCTTGCCTCGCCTTAGAGTCTGTTTTTGTTTTTGTTTTTCTGAGAAGCCATGCTTTTTATTTTCCCCGGAGAGTGGTGTTTAGAAAGCAGAGCCTGGGTGCTCATGGGTTAGCTGCTGCTGGAATGTCGCTTGGTGCCTCAGCTCTTGAGTGTGCACAGCCTCTTGTACACACTTACATGTCGTTGTCTCAGATTGCCCGTCGCTATGCACACACCTAAACATACATTCGGGGAAGGCAATGGCACCCCACCCCAGTACTCTTGCCTGGAAAATCCAATGGACAGAGTAGCCTGGTGGGCTGCAGTCCTTGGGGTCGCTAACAGTCGGACAGACTGAGCGACTTCACTTTCACTTTTCTCTTTCATGCATTGGAGAAGGACATGGCAACCCACTCCAGTGTTCTTGCCTGGAGAATCCCAGGGACGGGGGAGCCTGGTGGGCTGCCGTCTATGGGGTCACACAGAGTCGGACACGACTGAAGTGACTTAACAGCAGCAGCAGCAAACATACATTCACTCTGTCAGATCCAGCTCCAAGTCACCCCCTGGAAGTGGCTTTTGAAATTGAAACAGTTCAGTTTCCCCTTGACTCCTCTCCTCTCTTGCAGCCTTTGCAGTAAAATAAGACATGCACTCACTAACTTATGCATCCAGCGCAGCAAAGTAAATAACATTTTCATTTACTCAGGCGTGTTCCAGAACACTGGCCAGTGCACGCTGAATGCTAAGTGTGTCGAGTTTAGGTCAGTTTGAAGTTCTCTGAGTTCCTTGGTTAATTTGGTCAATATTAACTTTGCTTTGGTTTGTAGTAAATGCTGCCTTGGTAGTACCTAGGATAACACATTGGCTATTGATATTCTCCCATATTTAATTAGGAATCCCCCTTTTTGTCTTTCCTTCCCTAAACTGTGTTTTGTAAGTACTGAAAATACATACAAATGTATCCAAAGAAATACTGTTTGGGGAAAAATCTGTTGCTTTGGTCTTCAGTACCTGATTCTTTGAAATCTATTAAGAGGTTTGTGACTGTTTTGTTTATAAGATCCCTGGATTTTTATCCACAACTTGCCTTGTGAATGATGATCCTGAGATGTGTTCGTCTGTTCTGATGCTGGTGGGATGAGGGCAAGGTGAAGCAAGGGTAGGAGCCAGGCTGTGCCCTGTGGATCCTTAGACGGGCTGCGTCTGGACCAGGACAAAGATGCTGAGAACCAGGTGGGAACCTGGCCTTCACGTTAACTGTTAGTGTGCTGATAACCCAGCTTCTCAGAGCTGCTGGCAGCTCACCTCTGAAATGAAGGCTTGGGCAGAATGAGCCCCTCAGACATGTGGGACTGTGCCTCCCACCGTCCAGTGGATCCAGAAGAGAGGGAGCAGAGCGCTGTGCATGCCAGGCTCCTCGCAGAGCCTGCTCAGTTCTGCCTCTGCAGGGATGACTTGACTTTCCATGCCGTCATTACACAGCTGGTGCAGGTGGGGCATCTTCTTCCTCTTTCTCCTGGTCGGAACTAACACAGGATGGGATGAGTGTCCACTGCCTTTTCTTGGTTCTGCTTCGTTACGTCCCCTTTCAACACTGTCCCAGCCCTCTGCCAGGCGCCTCACTGCAGACGCCTCCTCTGCAGGAGTATTTGTCAGGTGTCATCTCTGCCTCCGCCACAGCGCTGCTCGCTGCTCGCTGGTTCCCTTTGTATGCGCCGTTCTCTTCCAATCGCTCTGCGTCTGACATTTCTCTGCCTTTCCGCGCTCCCTGCCTCTCTTCTTATAAAGGATTGAGTTGTGTTTTATCCTCTAATCCTTTCAAAACACCGTGTACCTTTCTAAATGATGGCAACCCCCTGACAAGGCGGGGGAGATGAGAAAGCTGGGAATGGCATCAGAGGGGTCTGCTAAATCTGTTGTGACAACAGGGAAGATCGCTAGGACTTGCTTCATTTAGGTCTGAAAGCACCTTTGTTATGTTTCTGAGCAAAGGAAAAGAGGGCGCGGCCTGGCACCGGTCAGGGTCCCCCTGCCTGTCAATCACATCAGCGGTGAAGGAAAAAAAAATGAAAGATGAAGGCAAACCGGGGGCACATTCTAGCCCGAAAGGCACAAGGAAGATAAGTATTTGCATAGTTTTAAATATCACAACGGCTCCCCATCATACACTGAGATGATTACAGCCGGAAAAAGAGAACTAATTTGTGCCGGGAGAATGGGGCTGAGGTCACCGAAATTGGATACCCCACTTCCCATCTTGGCTGGAGAGTTTTTCAAATACTGAACAAGGTACTTTAAAGAAAAGACATATTCAGGGCCCCTTTTTTTTTCTTTGCTAGTAAGGTGCTCATTTGCATCAGGCTGTCAAGAGTTATGACACTTAATGTTATTAATGTCACTTCCATTATGCCACTGCACCTCAGCTGCCTTCACCTACAAAATGTAAATGTTTCTGACTACATGGCCATAACTAGAGACCCCAAGGAAAGGGAAGCGGAGACACAGATCTCGGGAGCTGCGGGGAGACCAACTTGCTGGCACCCGCGTCATTCACTGCCAGGGAGCTGGAAATACCTTCCCTCCGTGTCAGACGTATGACACATGAATACACGCGTGCACAAGAACACACACACACGCACAGAGTTGTTTTTATTCCAGAAACCCAGTGCAATTCAGCAAACACTTTCCGCTGACTCTTTCGGAAGGAATTGTATCAGGACTGGAAAAAGGTAGCAAGTATTTTTGATAAATAGCTGGGCCAAAGAGAGCCAGGAGCTTCAATGCAGTGGGAATTACTGACTTATTGCATGCTGAGATGACATTTTTATGATGTACTCACAGAAATGTATTTATTGACACAAAATAATTTTGTGAAAAATGCCATTTTTATCAGAAGATAGTTTCATTTTAACTCAGGAAACTGACATGATAACTTTTAATAAAATTACATTTCGTATTTGGATAATCTTAATTTTTACATAAGCCCAGAAAGGAGATTCAAGTAATACTGAACCTTCTAAAAACTGTATTTAATTAAACTTCAAATTCAATTCAGAAGTGAAAAGAGCCCTTATAAGTAATTCTTCTTTTTATCATAAAAAAATTAGAAATTACAGAAAACACAGAAGACTACTACAATAATCACCTCGATTCAAAAATCAACATTTTGGCACATTTTTAACATTTATCTTTTTATTTTTCAATCCCTCTCTCTATGTGTTGGTTTGTGTCTGTATCCAGAAAGGAAAATCAAATGGTAGGTGATAGATAATATTTTCATAGCAAAAGTCACATTATCATATCAGATAAAATTTTAAAAAATCTCTAATATCAGTTTATCTCAGATCATCAGCACATAGTCTATATTCTATTCAAAATATTTTAGAACTGATTTTAGTCATCTCAAAGTCTATGCATTCATTACACTGGGGCGCCTCCTTTGTCTTTGAAACTCAAGGTAACTCCTTTCTCCTTGAAGTCTTTGTTGACTTTTTAAGATGAGGCGATGCTGTTTCCAGGTCTCACACACTGAAAGTGTCTGATTGTTTTCTCCTGGTGTCACTTGGTTAAATGACCCTTGTTTCCCTGGCTTTCCCAGTCCGTGAAAGCCGAAGGTTGGGTCTACATTTGGGGCCATTATTTTTAGCAAGAATACCTCATGTGTCAAGTTACACTCTTGACATTTCAGGACATCAGGAGGTGCCTCCTGTCAGGTGGCTGTGTTATTAGTGATGCTAAATTTAATCGCTTGGTTAAGGTGGTGACAACCGTTCATCTGCAGTGTTTAGCATCCATTGGTGATGCCTGCCTGAATCCACAACTGTGCTGGGGAGCTGCAAATTGACCCATTGCTTCTCTCTGCATTAGCTGGGATTACTATGTGAAGAGCAGCTTTGCCTCATGGACACTTGCAATTTTTGAGGAAGAAATTAGCTCTTTCCAATTAGTTTTTATTCTTTAATGAGTAGAGTTGATAGAATAGTTGCTTTTAATGAGTTTTCCCCATTCATATTTTTGAGATTAATAAATTTGTATTTGTTCAATATGTTATACTCACTTAGAGTTATATTTGTTGCGGGGCTTCCCTTGTGGCTTAGCTGGTAAAGAATCCACCTGCAATGCAGGACACCTGGGTTCGACCCCTAGGTTGGGAAGATCCCCTGGAGAAGGGAAAGGCTACCCACTCCAGTATTCTGGCCTGGAGAATTCCGTGGACTGAATAGTCCACGGGGTAACAAAGAGTTGGACATGACAGAGTGACTTTCCCTTTCACTTTTGAAGTTTCTGACTGTGAGCCCCACACCAAGGGCTTGTCCTTTTTACAGGACTCCATTCATCTTTCACTTTCACTTTTCACTTTCACGCATTGGAGAAGGAAATGGCAACCCACTCCAGTGTTCTTGCTTGGAGAATCCCAGGGAAGGCAGAGCCTGGTGGACTGCTGTCTCTGGGGTCGCACAGAGTCGGACACGACTGAAGTGACTTAGCAGCAGCAGCAGCATTGATCTTTGAATTTGCTGAACTTGCCTTGCTGCACATTTGAAATTCACCCCTGTCTAAGGAACACTGGTTCTTCTTAGAGGTGAATGGTATTTAAACTCAGCCTCTGGACATTAGTAATATTTATTTCTACAGTTGTCACTACTACTAGACTGCTTCAGTGGACACAACTAGGCAAACATACATTTTATAAACCAAAAACATTAACATTAGAGGGGAGTTTTGCTAAATTTTCAAATTTCCCATTTTTATCTGTTTAGTTTTATGTTGAAAATCTTGATGCATAATATCTTTAGCACATTTACTCACTTGTGTAGCTTACAATTTGTGGAAAATACTGTCAAAATTACAGTGTCATTATCATCACTAAAAATAGAATGACCGGGTGAAGTTTAATATTTATTTGCAGTCCCTTTGTTGGGCTTCCCTGGTGACTCAGATGATAAAGAATCTGCCTGTAATGGTTCGATTCCTGGGTGGAGAAGATCCCCTGGAGAAGGAAATGGCAACCCACTCCAGTGCCTGGAGAATCCCATGGACAGAGAAGCCTGGTGGGCTACGGTCTGTAGGGTTGCAGAGTTGGACCTGACCGAGCAACTAACACTTTCACACTTTCTTTGCTTCTTAAAGTATGTTTCACTGAAGATATATATTAGAAGTAACTTGAAATCTTTATCTTTATGGTTATGTTACTGATTTACTGTACAGTTAAGTTTGATTATTTTTTGTTAAATTTAAAGACTAAAGATCTTTTAAATGGAATTTAATCTGGCAATCTGTGAAATATTGACATAATTCAAATGTCAAAACTATATTAAATATTATACTTACAGAGGTCGTGTATCTATCCATAATTACTCAGTTCTATAATTATTTCTCTTNTTTACTGTACAGTTAAGTTTGATTATTTTTTGTTAAATTTAAAGACTAAAGATCTTTTAAATGGAATTTAATCTGGCAATCTGTGAAATATTGACATAATTCAAATGTCAAAACTATATTAAATATTATACTTACAGAGGTCGTGTATCTATCCATAATTACTCAGTTCTATAATTATTTCTCTTTGTTTTGGGTTTGCCTTTCCATTATTTCTTTCTGCAAGAGTAAGCAAATGTGGACATTATTTTTTTCACCTTTATTATTTTGCAAAATGTAGCATAAGAAAGATACCATTCTCTAATTTGCATTTTTTTTTACCTAAAATATAGTTTGAACATCACTCAAACACAGTGCCTTTCTTATTCTTTTCTGCACCAGCATCATACTCCTCTGGATGGATGCGTATTTTTTCTTGACAAATAGTCCCCTTACCAGTTCTCCATTCTTCTCTTGTTTTCATTTTGGCTGTCAAGTGTCTGAGATCAGCTTAATTTTCTTTCCTCATAAGCAATTTAGATTTTCTATTTAGAGGTCCATATATATGTGTGTATATACATATATATATATATATATTTGCATTTCTTTTAAAGGTGAACAGTTTTATTAGAGTATAATGGGCATTTTGACATGCAAATTCAAGTTTTCGTTAGGAAAGTGTATGTGTGTGTTACAGTTTTAAAGAAAGTAACTGTGTTCCAGTGCTTTGCTTTTGGGGATTCCCAGGTGGCTTGGTGGTGAAGAACCCTCCCACTAATGCAGGAGATGTAGAAGACACAATTTTGATCCCTGGGTCTGGAAGACCCCCTGGAGAAGGAAATAGCAAACCACTCCAGTATTCTTGCCTGGGAAACCCCGTGGGCAGAGGAGCTGGGTGGGCTACAGTCCCTGGGGTCACAGAGAGTTGGACACAGCTGTGTGACTGAACCCACTCTGCTTTTCCCCTTGCAGGATGGCAGCGATTACTCCAATCATACTTCTGTTGTATCTTCTCTGAATATCTTCCACACATGTTTCTGATTCTTTAGCTAACAGTCTTAATTCAATTTTTAAAAACTCTTATTTATATTCTGTATTTCTAATACTTTACTTCTTGTTACACATGTATGTTACAGGCACCTGCGATTTAGTGTTAATTTATAATCCACATTTCTCTTTTTCTCCAACTTCTTTCTGAGCCAAATGAGTTTCTACTATGAATTTTCCCTTTCTTTGGTTCAATTCTATAATGAAAACTTGAAGTTTTGCTTTATGATATTTCTTATATCAGTCTTTGTACAAATGATCACAATATTTAAATTTAGGTGGATTGTTGCTGAGTGTTCTGCCCTATGCCTATTTTGATTGCGTGTGTGTAAAGTTTCCCATTCTGAAAACAATAGAATCTCAAGTCCTGGGGTTTTGTTGTTGCTGTTGTTTATTTTGGTTCTAGGGTATCGCCCTTTCCTCACTGTGATAAAAAGTGATTAAAAAATGAGTAGACACTTTGATTTGTGTCTTCTTATGACTTTTGTTATTATCCAGTTCAGCTGCTTTGTTATTTTTCTTTATCACTCAGCTTGAAGGAATAAATCACAAGGCACAGAACTGATTTTGTATGCTAACAAAGAAAAATTGATCAAAAGATATAAAAACCTTCAAATAGATTTAATAAAAGTGTAACTTTGGAATTTACAATTGAACAAACAAATTGGGAGAGATAGGTTAAAAATAGATTTTTAAACTAATGCTTTAACTTTTGTTTTGGTGTTTGTTAACTGATCTCATTCAGTTCAGTTCAGTTCAGTCGCTCAGTCGTGTCCGACTCTTTGCGACCCCATGAATAAAGGCACGCCAGGCCTCCCTGTCCATCACCAACTCCCGGAGTTCACTCAGACTCACGTCCATTGAGTCAGTGATGCCATCCAACCATCTCATCCTCTATCATCCCCTTCTTCTCCTGCTCCCAATCTCTCCCAGCATCAAAGTCTTTTCCAATGAGTCAACTCTTTGCATGAGGTGGCCAAAGTACTGGAATTTCAGCTTTAGCATCATTCCTTCCAAAGAAATCCCAGGGTTGATCTCCTTCAGAATGGACTGGTTGGATCTCCTTGCAGTCCAAGGGACTCTCAAGAGTCTTCTCCAACACTGATATTATTAAGAGGGTTAAAATAAACATACAGAAGATAGTAACAGCAAGGTCAATAAGCTGTATTTACATGTACATGCTGCTATTTGGGAAGAAAGGGGCCACTTGACCACCCGAGGGTCCCCAGTCAAATATTGTGATCAGATTCTTCGACTCCTGGAGGCGGTC
Organism: Oreotragus oreotragus; assembly: GCA_006410675.1. Taxonomy (NCBI): domain Eukaryota; kingdom Metazoa; phylum Chordata; class Mammalia; order Artiodactyla; family Bovidae; genus Oreotragus; species Oreotragus oreotragus. The sequence continues at coordinate 250,055 of SJYX01021612.1, forward strand.
CATCTGCCCACCGAGGTTTCAGTCTCCCACTGTAAGGGACACCAAAAAGGGAGCGTGGAAGTGGCACGAGGGAACCAAGCAGCTGATCAGGCAGCTAGGAGAGCAGCATCACAGAACCATGACCTAATATATTTGCCAGAAGCTCCTTCCTATACTGAAGGTGAGACTCTTAAAGCTAAGAGCGAGGGCTTTCAAGAAGATCATATGGGGTGGTTCCAAAAGGAGGGACTCCGTTTTCTGCCTCCGTTTTCTGGAAGTGGGTTAACTCCTTACATGCCGCTACTCATTTAGGAGAAAAGGCCCTCCAAAGATTACTAGAAAGGTCCTTCTGAGGAACAGGCTTCCAAACAACTATAAGACAGGTGGTCTCTTCTTGTCCCACTTGCCAATTAAACAACCCCCAAGGAGCTCGAAGACCCCAGCTGGCCCAGCCCATCCAGTGACGTGGGGCCTACCCAGGAGAGGACTGGCAGATGGACTTCACCCGGATGCCAGTTTCTCAAGGGTATAAATACCTATTAGTCATGATAGATTCATTCACAGGATGGATTGAAGGCTTTCCCACCCAAACTGAGAAGAATCCTGGACTGGGTCACCATTTCCTTCTCTAGGGGATCTTCCCGACCAAGGGATCTAACTCATGTCTCCTTTGTCTCCTGCATGGCAAGCAGATTCTTTTTACCCACTGAACCATCGGGGAGAGAGGTATAAATAAATACCTAAATAATATATTTAATGAAGAAGGGGATGTTCATATGATTTCTAACTATTTTGGACAAACTCAAACTGGAAAATATTCTACAAAACAAATGGGCTAAAGTCCTGACAAAGTGTTGGGCTCATTAAAATCCTGGAAAGACTGACATAGGCCCTCCAAATGTGACTTAACCTTCTGAAATACATCCGTTCCTGTGCTGAGGGGCTTCCCTGGTGGTTCAGCTGGTAAAGAATTCATCTGCAATGCGAGAGACCTGGGTTTGATCCCTGGGTTGGGAAGATCCCCTGGAGGAGGGCATGGCAACGCACTCCAGTATTCTTGCCTGGAGACTCTCATGGACAGAGGAGTCTGGAGGGCTACAGTCCACGGTGTTGCAGAGTTGGACACGACTGAGCGACTAAGCACATGCATTCTTGTGCTAAAAAAAGACATTAGGATAATGGGCAAAATTTAAGATCTGAGCGTGTAAGTTTCAGTTTCCCGATTTTGATGGCTCTACTTCCTTTACAGAGGAGAAGGTCCCTTCCTGATAGAAAATGCATAAGTACGTAGTCACATGGCTTGGAGCATGGGGTTCCCAAGTACCTTTATAATGTTTCAAAGAAGGAGTTATTTGAAGCATACTTCTAACTTTTCTCTAGGCTTTAAATGATTTTAATTTTTTAAATATAATAATCATGGCATCATTTTCCCAATAATTTAAGACACTTTCTTAGATTAGCTGCCCTGACATAATTCTGCAGCATGTTAGAGTTGGTGAGGATTTCTCCTTACTCATATAAAATGGATAATAACGGCCCTACCATTCTGTCATCAATACCACCTTATCGCTGACATTTTAACTGTTTCCTATGTTCGCTGTAAAATGCTGAGTAGGATTAGATGCTACATTAGATTAGATGTAAAACACTGAGTAGGATTAGATACTGTACAAATCAAATTTAATTTCCGTGCCTAGCTATGTTCAAGGAAGACTGGCCAGGAAAGAACTTTTACTCTGACAGCAGAGTCGAAGATTCCATTGGTTTTTGGAAGTGGCAAAGGAGTTCTCTGGAGGGCTGAGTTAGCACCCTGTTGACTAATTGTCCAGGAGAAACGCTTGCTGAAGATGCCAAGTTGTAATTACTGGTTCCAGCTTCCCCACCATGACACCATCGTTTGAGTCACTCTGTTTGTTGTTGATTCCTACAAGAACACCCTCCCAAGAATGGAAGCACGTAATTATCAGCCTTTACTGCAAACCCTTTTGGAGAAATTCTCAGTTAAACCCACTCTTTAGAGACAAATAGCAAAGGGGCTTGTAATTAGATGAGCTGCTTTTAAACATGAACCGACACAGATAATGCTAGATAATTAGTAGATAATTTTCTAGGTATTCCTGGCACTGAGTGCGCAAAGCAAAATTAAGTCAGGCCTTGCAAGCACTCTGAGAACTGCCTGTGGCCAGGAGTTGTGAGTGTTAATTGGAGAGATCTTTGTTCTAGAATCTAAGAGACTCTTTCTCATTGTCCAGTGAATTGCCTGGTCTGACAGTGGCCGAGAGCACAAATAATTTGGCCATTGGAAGTTAGTTTGTGATGGAAGTTATTCCTTGGTAACAGCTTTAATCACTGGTTTGAATGATATTTGTCTTGTCGGCAGAAAGGTGTCTAGGAAACTTTTTAACAATCAGGCGTGTGTTTGGAGTTTCTACTAGCACTCATATTTTGTAAACTGCTAGATGATATAAGAGCTGACTCATTGGAAAAGACTCTGATGCTGGGAAAGATTGAAGGCAAAAGGAGAAGGGGGTGACAGAGAATGAGATGGTTAGACAGCATTACCAATGCAATGGACATGAATTTGAGCAAACTTTGAGAGATGGTAACGGACAGAGGAGCCTGGTGTACTGCAGTCCATGGGGCTGCAAAGAGTCAGACACAATTTAAAGACTGAACAAAACAAACAAAAAATAATTGGTATATTTTTGTGCATAATCTGTGGCTCAGATGGTAAAGAATCTGCCTGCAAAGCAGGAGACCTGGGTTCGATCCCTAGGTGGGGAAGATCCCCTGGAGAAGGAAATGGCAACCCACTCTAATATCCTTGCCTGAGAATTCCGTGGACAGAGGAACCTGGCAGGCTACAGTCCATGGGGTCACAGAGGTTTGGACATTACTGAGCAACTAACACTTTTCAAGAATCAAGTTGACTGTGGGCAATACCCAAGTATGGAGGGTTTGGAGAATTTCTTGCATGTCTTTTGTTAGAATTAATAAGCTACTGCAAGACTTTCCCGAAAGTGTCAAGAATGAGACTGCTCAATTACACATCTGTAATTTTTTTTTAATGATAAGACAGAAGTGGGTCAAATGCAGAAAAAAGTGGGAAAAAAAAAAAAAACTCATGAGAGTAGATCAGAGAGAAATAACACAAGATGTTCACTTGTTGAACATTTCTTTAGAAGAGCTATACCCATTTCATTGGCAATAGACTGCTAAGGCTAGACTTCTCTGGCCAGGCTCTCTGTATTTGAGCCCCACACACATAATTTTAGAATATGTTGTGAAAAATGCATTTATTTTGTTGGGAACTAGAAATTGTGGCTCCTAGACCAGTTTTAGGGTATAGTCCTTGCATGAATCATAATATATAATATTCTTTCTTTATCCCTCAATTTTCCCATGCATAAAAAAGGGAAGCTCAGTTGGTAAAGAATCTGCCTGCAATGCAGGAGACCCCGGTTCGATTCCTGGGTTGGGAAAATTTGCGGGAGAGGGGTTAGGCTACCCACTGCAGTATTCTTGGGCTTGACTTTGTGGATCACTTACAATGCAGGAGACCTGGGTTCGATCCATGGGTTGGGAAGATCCCCTGGAGAAGGGAAAGGCTATCCACGTCAGTATTCTGGTTTGCAGAATTCCATGGATTATATAGTTGAACACGACTGAGCGACTTTCACTTTCACTTTACCCCTCAGTTTCCCCATGCATAAAAATGAAACAAAATCCATGTACAAACAAGGCATTATTTGAAGGTGAAGACTCAAAAAAGAAAACGTGTTGAATGTTAAAATTCCAGAATGGTTATCATGCAAAGTTGGTTTTACTTTCATGAGCATCACCACTGAAGGAAAGCGCAGGCTAGGAATCTTTTTATTTTTATTTTCTTTTTATTTCTTGTCAGAAGAAATGAAAAACTTCAAGTACTGTGAAATGCGCTGTCAGTTTAAAAAGAACAACTTTTTTCACTTGAAACATCATGTATCCCTAATTAACCAGCTCCTCACCTGTAAATCATCTCCTGCTCTGTCCCTCATCCTTTACCTCCTCTGGGTTGACAGACCCTGCCCACCCTTCCTGGGCAGTTCTTCGCATTACTTCCTCAATCCTCCTGAGGCTCTCGTCTCATCTCCTCCCCTTTGAAGGCGCCAAGCATTTCCTGTTTTAATTGGCCTGTTGTCACTGCACCCTTTCAAGTGGTTCTCCAGCTAGTTTAGTTACAGAATTCTACATAATCTCTATACTAAAGTTGAAATAAATAGGTCTATAATTTAGCACTGAATTTCATATAAACTTGTGTTTCATTCCAACACAGACAACCTAGGCATGAAACAAAGATTTTTTTTAAAAAAAGTAGGAGCAGTTTCAAAATGGGGGCACCTTTCTGCTTGCTTTGACTTCTCACACGTGTCTCTGCATGGCATATGGGGCTTCAGCATCTGCTTTGGATATCTGAGCCCTAGGTTATAGCTGGGGTGGGAAAATGCTCTCTAAGTGACCTCACTTGGAGAACCATCTCTGGAGAGGACTTAGGACCATCTCCAGTCCAGCTTTTTAGCCCATCACTCCGCCTGCAGAGCTGGCTTATTCGGTGTGCTATCCCGGGGCTGTTTCTCCTTTGAGCTTTGCAGGAGCGGAAGGTTTCCCAGCAGCACCTCTTCTGTGTGCGCGCCCGCCTCTCCGCCTGCACTTGAGGTCTCTGGCCGCGGTGGAGGTGGGGCATCTCCTCCTTGATGACTTCAGGCATGACTGAGACTCCCTCAGACGGAACCTCTGAGGGAGCAAGGTGGCCGTATTCGCCCGCTGGTGCTCTGCCAAGAGTTGCGGAGCCAGGTACGGTGGTTTATTTGAAGTGAAGTTGCCCTTTGTGTTTCAAGCACATTCTTATCCCAGTGAAGCTGTGAAATTAAAATGAGTTTTTAAACCATTTTTATCCTCCAAATCAAAATGAAACAAAATACTTCTGGCAAGGATTAAAGATGAAATTAAACCCTGTGGGCTTCATCAGAACAACTCTGGATTGGCTGGGGCTCCCTCAGCCCAGGAAAGACATTTCTCCTAAGGAGGAAGTCAGGTTTGCACCTGGCTTATCAGCACCCTCCCAAGCCTGGTGGCTGGGCGGTCTGTTTTCAAGTTGCAAAGTTACAAAGCTTTATCCACTTGCTTTTAATGACAGATTAGAATGATAAACCACAGAGAAATTGTAAAACCTCGAGGTACTATAGCAAAATGCCACAGAATAGACATTCATTTCACACAGTTCAGGAGGCTGTCCAAGGTCAAGGTGCTGGGTGGTTCTGGTGTCTTGAGGAGAACTCTAGCTCTGATTTACAGACAGCCACCACTGGCTGTGTCCTTATATGGTCCTGACCTCGCTTCCTTTTCTCATGGGGGCACTAATCCCCTCAAGGGAGCCCCACCCTCATGACATCATCCAAACCTGATCAGAGGAACAGCTGTAGGAGGAGGAAGATGATGATGGTTGGCCTTTTGCATCCCAGGGAACTAGTGGTAAAGAACCCGCCTGCCAGTGCAGGAGATGTAAGAGACATGGGTTCAATCCCTGAGTCTAGAAGATTTAATGGAGGAGGAAATGGCAGCCCACTCCAGTATTCTTGCCTGGAGAATCCCATGGACTGAGGAGCCTGGTCGGCTACAGGCCACAGGGCTGCAAAGAGTCAGACACAACTGAGGAGGCATGCATGGGCACACTAAAACATAATTGCCTCCCAAAGGCCCCGCTTTCTAACACCATCACACGGGGTGAATTCTAAGGATACAGACCCACAGCAGGGCTGTGGGAGGGTCACAGGGACAGTGCCCTGTGGGTCAGACCCTGAGACACACTGCAAGAGATCGGAGAGGGGAGGTATGACCTCCCATTGAAGAGCAGCTTCTCGCCAGCTGCAAATCCACTCAAATGCACCTTACTCACCCGCGGGCTTTGCAGAGACTGACCTAGACATCCCAGAGGGACTGTGATCATCTTGGCAGAGGGGCCCTGTCCTCAGCTCAGCCCTGAGTCTCTCTTCAGAGGCACAGGCCTGATAATTACTAATCCATGTTTGGGGGCTTGCAAAAGTCACAAGTGAGTCCAGAGGCTCCCACAGCTGAGGACAGGCTGGTCCTTCTGCTTCAAAATCCCATTTCAGAAAGAGGAAAACAAGCAAAGCAAGAAAAAAGCTCGTTGTTTGCAGTGGGTCTAGAGGGGTCAGCTAGAACCAGACTCCTGCGGAGGGTTGTAAAGACAAGCTGTTCCTTACCTCCTTCCCTCTTTTCAACTTTCTCCCATCAGTTTCTTGTGCCTATTTGTAGAAGAGACTCACTCCTTTCTGGAGGCGGCTCGAGAAGAAGCACTTTGACCAGTGGCCTCCCCTCCTCCAGGCTGTGTGGACACAGCGTCACAGCACACAGGCCCTGGGGCCTTCATGGGCACCTCCCACCTCGTTGGAGGGCTGGCAGAAGGGGGTGCATTGGTCCTATCCATCTTTGACCTACAGCTCTGAGTCCAGGGTCCAAGGAGCTCCCAGCTCCCGCAGGCTTCCTGCTGCTCTGGAGGAGGGAGCAGGTGCACTGCGTGCTGAGCAGAGGGGAAGATTGACCTGAGTTTCGAGTTTGGCCCCAGCAGGAGCACAGCTTGGTCTGGGGTACTATGTCCCGGGTCTCTGCAGAAAGAAACAATTGTAGCAAGCCTGGTATTTTCTTTGCAATCTATTTGATGCAAACTATTTCTTGGACTCCAAAATCACTGCAGATGGTGACTGCAGCCATGAAATTAAAAGATGCTTGCTCCTTAAAAGAAAAGCTATGACCAACCTAGACAGCATATTCAAAAGCAGATACATTACTTTGCCAACAAAGGTCCGTCTAGTCAAAGTTATGGTGTTTCCAGAAGTCGTGTATGGATGTGAGAGTTGGACCATAACAAAAACTGAGCACCGAAGAACTGATGCATTTGAACTGTGGTGTTGGAGAAGATCCCTGAGAATCCCTTGGACTTCAAGGAGATCCAACCAGTAAATCCTAAAGGGAGTCAGTCTTGAATATTCACTGGAAGGATTGATGCTGAAGCTGAAACTCCAATACTTTGGCCACCTGATGTGAAGAACTGGCTCACTGGAGAAGACCCTGATTCTGGGAGAGATTGAAGGTGGGAGGAGAAGGGGGCGCCGGAGGATGGGACGGCTAGATGGCATGTTGCAGGGAAGCCTAGCATGTTGCACTCCACAGGCTTGCACAGAGTCAGGCATGACTGAGCGACTGAACTGAATTGAAGTGATGCTCCTGGGTAAAAGTTTGGCGTGGAAGTTGATCCATAAAATATTAGTCTGTGAAGAACTCTATGACATGAAATGTATTACAATGAGGAAGTCGCCTAACAGCTACATGCACTGGCTTCCACTCTGAACAGTGACATGTGTAAAGCTCGTCTCTAGACTCCAGCCTTTTAGTCCTGGGGTATAGCTCCTCCCAACCATGGCTTTAACCAGACAGCATGAACATGGTGTTTGAATCTTTGCTGCATACAAAGAGGGATGACACCCAAATGAAGGATAAGACTTGCTTTAATACATATGCATGGACCAAGCTCTTAAAAGTGAGTTGATAGTTGTTCAGAGTATAGATTCTGAGTTCTCATCACATGGGAAAAAAAAAAAATTACTGAAGCAAAGTTGATTTACAACATCCTGTTAGTTTCAGGTGTACAGCACAGAGATTTCGTTATATATATGTATTAGTCACTCAGTCGTGTCAACTCTTTACAACCCCCTGGACCATAGCCTGCCAGGCTTCTCTGTCCATGAGATTCTACAGGTAAGAATACTGGAGTGGGTTGCCATTCCCTTCTCCAGGAGATCTTCCCCACTCAGGAATCTAACCTGGGTTTCGTGCCTCGCCGGTGAATTCTTTACCATCTGAGCCACCAGGGAAGCCCCGATAGATACAGATACAGATACAGATATACATACAGATACAGATATAGATACAGATAGCTTTTCATATTATTTTCCCCTACAGGATATTACAAAGTACTGAGTATAGTTCCCTGTGCTATACAGTAGGACCTTGTTGGTTATTTATTTTATATATAGCAGCGTGTATTTATTTATTATAGGAGCATGTATCCTTACTTATCCCTCTTTTTCTCTTTCCCCTTGGTAACCACGTTTACTTTCTATGTGTATAGGTCCATTTCTGCTTTGTAAATAAGTTCATTGGTCTCTTTCTTTCAGATTCCGCATAAGTGTGGCATCCTAGAATGTTTGCCTTTGTGTCTGTATGAGCCAAGGGCATGGTTCTGGGCTGTCCTCAACCCGTGTTCTGGGTTGCTGGTCAGTTTATGTTGCTCAGTTGTTGGTCCTCAGCTCCTGTTCTGGGATCAGTGGGGGTCTTCTGTGTCAAAGGTACAAATATATGACAGAGATGGTTTGGAAAGCTATATCAGCATTTGTATTTCAGGGTGTGGATGGACTATGGTACACTCCCTACAAAGTATTCAGCAAAGACATCTCTTCCTTTTCATCAGGGAAACCAATGAGAAAACTCAGGAGAATGAGAAGGTACTTTATGCAAAACTTAGAGTTAAGAAAGTAGCCCATGCATTTTTCACATTCATAATTAATGCTAAATGCTATTCTTTCCTGCACGTAATTAATTTTTTGGTGTTTAAAGTTAAGCGTTAATACATGACCTCTGGACAGCAAGAAGATCATACCAGTCAATCCTAAAGGAAATCAACCTTGAATATTCATTGCAAGGACTGATGCTGAAGCCCCAATACTTTGTCTACCTGATGCAAAGAGCCAACTCATTAGAAAAGACCCTGATGCTGGGAAAGACTGAGGGCGGGAGGAGAAGGGTGAGACAGAGAATGAAATGGTTAGACAGCATCACTGACTCAGTGGACATGAGTTTGAAACAAACTTCAGGAGATATTGAAGTACAGGAAAGCTTGGCATGGTGCAATCCATGGGGTCTCAAAGAGTCAGACATGACTTAAGGACTAAATAGCAACATTCATGGATTAACATTAAATGATTATCTCATTAATTTCAAGGAACTAAAAAGGAGGGGAAGGGAGGGCATTTTGGAAGCAGGTGCTTTACAGAAAGAGCATCGTTTGCAGTCCCTGTGACCCATGAAGTCCAGCTGAGGCTGAAAGTTGAATTTGAGAAACAAACCATGACAGTTAGAGATCCTTAAAAAGTAACCCTTGCACTTGATGCTGTTCAGAGGACCTAAACACGGTCCTAACTTGTTGGTTATTAACCTGAATGATGGTACTGGAGGGTCAGTCTGGTCTGGGGCAACAGCATGTGACCAGAGGCCCTGAGTGGGTTGGGACAGGGCCCAGAGACACTTGGCTGCAACTGAACAAAGGGCTTTGTGGATGCTGGTGAGCCTTCTGCGTTTCTGCAATGTTTTAAGTTGTTACTGTAACTTGGTCATCTATGTTGTGATAAACTGTGTGGATCTGTGTGTGTGAAGGGGAAAGTGAAGTTTCTAAAGAGCTTCTATGTAATGACAGCTTCCTAAAATAATCTGTTTTTTCCAGAAAATGGGCCCTGATTTAACCATCAAATGATGGCGGCCTTGGTGGCTCAGATGGTAATGAATCTGCCTGCAATGCAGGAGACCCAGGTTCGGTCCCGGGTTGGGAAGATCACCTGAAGAAGGGAAAAGCCAGTATTCTTGGCAGGCCACAGACCACGGGGTTTCAAAGAGCCGGACGTGACCGAGCGACTAATGCACACACGAATGCCTGAATTTAAAAACTACCGAAAGCTACATGTTGCACAATGGTACAGAGAGCGCACAGACAAGCTGTGTAAGTGAGCTCGTCCACCATTCCCATCTCTCCTGGAAGCAGCTCCTTCTGGATGTCACAGGGCTTGTGCTGGGCCCTCCTGTGCTGTTCAGAACCCTTGTGAGTGTCTGTCACTGGACATGCAGGGACAAGTTTTCAGTTTAGTCGCTCAGTCACGTTTGACCCTTTGTGACCCCATGGACTACAGCACGCCAGGCCTCCCAGTCCATCACCAACTCCTGAAGTTTACTCAAACTCACTCCACTGAGTCGGTGGTGCCATCCAACCATCTCATCCTCTGTCGTCCCCTTCTCCTCCTGCCCTCAATCTTTCCCAGCATCAGGGTCTTTTCAAATGAGTCAGTTCTTCTCATCAGGGGGCCAAAGGATTGGAGTTTCAGCTTCAGTCCTTCAGCATCAGTCATTCCGATGAATATTCAGGACTGATTTCCTTTAGGATGGACTGGTTGTATCTCCTTGCAGTTCAAGGGACTCTCAAGAGTCTTCTCCAACACCACAGTTTAAAAGTATCAATTCTTAGGTATTCAGCTTTCTTTATAGTCCAACTCTCACATCCACACACGACCACTGAAAAAAAACATAGCTTTGACTAGACAGAACTTTGTTGGCAAAGTAATGTCTATGCTTTTTAATATGCTGTCTAGGTTGGTCATAACTTTAGCAGATCGGGTAGGACCTGCTAATCTCCCAGAAAGTGGGGGCACCTCTTCCTCTCTGTGAAATCTACATCATGGGGTCATGAGGGGGACTGCCTGCCCCTAGCATCCTCTCTACTTCCCGGCCATTCTGGAATCTCAGAGACCCTGAGATTTGGAGCAGCTGGCATTCAGTGAACCATCTCCTTTTGGGGCCGGGTGACAGTCCCCCAACCCTGGGCCAGAAGCAGCCTCTGGATTTTGAGCTCCTCACGCTGCACTTTCCTTGTGTGCACTTCCCCCCAGGGGTCACTGGGGCTGTCTGCCTGGTGGCCCGCTTCAGCTGCAGGTGTTCATGTGTTCAGTACGTGTGTGCTGTGCACCCCTCTACACCCAGAGCCCTGGTGTGACAAGCCGGTTAGCCTGGAAGCCACAGCAGTGCAGAGAGAGGAAACGACAGATCTCAAAGACACGGCGTGGGAATACTGCCCAGGCACTTAGAAAGCACGCCAGTTTTTCTTTTCCGTTGCCATCCACAAATAACATTACCTACCACTTAAGGTCAGAAAAAGATGATGTAGTCAGACACACTGAATATGAAAGTGATGAGGAAAGACAGTGTACAGAGAGCAGCCACATGCGATTTATACTATTAGTAAGTACTTGTGTATTTAGTCATATCTGACTCCTTGTAACCCCATGGACTGTAGCCCACCAGGCTCCTCTGTCCATGGGATTTCCCAGGCGAGGATACTGGAGTGGACTGCCATTTCCTCCTCCAACGGATTTTCCTGACCCGGGGATTGAACCTGAGTCTTCTGCCTCTCTGGAACTCTGCAGGAACCAGAGATCAAATTGCCAACATCTGCTGGATCATGGAAAAAGCAAGAGTTCCAGAAAAACATCTATTTCTGCTTTATTGACTATGCCAAAGCCTTTGACTGTGTGGATCACAATAAACTGTGAAAAATTCTGAAAGAGATGGGAATACCAGATTATTTGACCTGCCTCTTGAGAAATCTGTATGCAGATCAGGAAGCAACAGTTAGAACTGGACATGGAACAACAGACTGGTTCCAAATAGGAAAAGGAGTGCATCAAGGCTGTATATTGTCATCCTGCTTATTTAACTTCTATGCAGAGTACATCATGAGAAATGCTGGACTGGAAGAAACACAAACTGGAATCAAGATTGCCGGGAGAAATATCAATAACCTCAAATATGCAGATGACACCACCCCTGTGGCAGAAAGTGAAGAGGAACTCAAAAGCCTCTTGATGAAAGTGAAAGAGGAGAGTGAAAAAGTTGGTTTACAGCTCAACATTCAGAAAACGAAGATCATGGCATCTGGTCCCATCACTCCTTTTTTGCCTGTGGGGAGATATTCATGGAAATTTGGAGGTGCCAAAACTAATCTCAGACAGAGCAACTGGGGAATTCCCAGAGTAGGCTGGGAAGTGGCTGAAGGCTTCACTGTGCAGTTATTGCATCAACAGTATCCTCCTAGAAGCTGGTACTTAATTCCACCCATTGGGTTTCTTAAGAATATCAGTCCTCCTTAGACGAATCCCAGCAAATGTTGTCCCTCTCAGTTCAAATCCCATGTCCCTTAAGCAGACAAGAAAGGACTGAGTAAATCAGCTGATTAAAATCATGTTAATATTTTTAAGGATTGAATCCATAAAGTCTAGATTGAGTGAATGTATGTATATAAGGACACACGTATGCACTCCCTCACAGCTTAATAAATGTCATCTGACAAAGAAGGCAGAAAGTTTAGAATTTGTTGTTAAGTCACTAAGTCAAGTCTGACTCTTTGCGACCCTGTGGACTGCAGCACACCGGGCTCTCCTGCCCTTCAGTATCTCCTGGAATTAGCTCAGTTTCATGTGCATTGAGCTGGTGATACTATCTATCTCATCCTCTGCCATCCCATCTCCTCCTGCGCTCAGTCTTTCCCAGCATCAGGGTCCTTTCCAATGAGTCAGCTCTTCATATCAGGTGGCTAAAGGACTGGAGCTTCAGCTTCAGCATCAGCCCTTCCGGTGAATATTCCAGGTTGATTTCTTTTAGGATGGACTGGCTTGATCTTGCAATCCATGGGACTCTCAAGAGCCTTCTCCAGCACCGCAGGATCTAAAGGGGGCTGTCTTCTAAACTGCTTTAGAGTCAGGAGACTGATGATGCCCCTGAGTTCACTGCCGCAGGCGTGGCTCACCCTCTGATGGTATCTGCGTTACTGTGGCTTCCAGCACCCTGCCGTCATGAAACTGTCAAGTGTGAGAAGATGAAATCAGGAGGCATTTTCTCTTTTTCTCCAGGATTGTGTATCACTACAAGGAAAACAAAGATGTTCTTGGTGTGAACCCACATCCCACATAATCCCGAGTGTTTCACTCATATAGGGCCTCGGCTTGTATGTATCGTGTGCATCCCTGTTATGCAAAAGTACGAAGAGCGTGCAAAGACGTTTGCAGTTTGCCCCAAGCCTCAACGCCCGGTCTGGTGGAGGAAGGGTCCACGCAGGGACGTGGAAGCATGGCACTGCATGTTCTCCGTGCTCCTGAGGATGCTGTCTGGAGGGGAGAGGCCAGGGAACACAGATGTGTATAAGAGACAGGGGAAACAGTGAAACAGTGTCAGACTTTATTTTTGGGGGCTCCAAAATCACTTCAGATGGTGATTGCAGCCATGAAATTAAAAGACGCTTACTCCTTGGAAGAAAAGTTATGACCAACCTGGATAGTATATTCAAAAGCAGAGACATTACTTTGCCGACTAAGGTCCATCTAGTCAAGGCTACGGTTTTTCCTGTGGTCATGTATGGATGTGAGAGTTGGACTGTTAAGAAAGCTGAGCGCCGAAGAATTGATGCTTTTGAACTGTGGTGTTGGAGAAGACTCTTGACAGTCCCTTGGACTGCAAGGAGATCCAACCAGTTCATTCTGAAGGAGATAAGCCCTGGGATTTCTTTGGAAGGAATGATGCTAAAGCTGAGACTCCAGTACTTTGGCCACCTCATGCGAAGAGTTGACTCATTGGCAAAGACTCTGATGCTGGGAGGGATTGGGGGCAGGAGGAGAAGGGGACGACTGAGGATGAGATGGCTGGATGGCATCACGGACTCGATGGACGTGAGTCTGAGTGAACTCCAGGAGTTGGTGATGGACAGGGAGGCCTGGCATGCTGCTATTCATGGGGTCGCAAAGAGTTGGACATGACTGAGCGACTGAACCGAACCGAACTGAACTGAACTTCTGCCTCTCCAGCATTGGCAAGGGGATTCCTTAGCACTGAGCCACCTGGGAAGCCCCATAAAGATTCATCTGTTTGAAGGACTTAAATAAGTAAGTCTTTCAAATAGATTAATTATTGTTTCAGTGACTTGCCAATTAAAAAGAATCCAAGTGACTTTCATATGCTCAGGCCCAGCTCAAAAGCTTGAGACCTTCCTGTTGCATATGTGACAATAAAATACAAGAACTGTATTTGTTAATAAAATGAGTTTTCTTTTAGGCAGGAAAAGGCAATGATTATTATCTTTAAGGGTAGATCCTTGTTCTTTAGAAACTGCTCAAGGCCTACATTTTTCAGAAAGGAAGAAGGCAAGAAGGAGCTGAGGAGAACACAGCACTTTGTACTGGTTGACAGCAGATCAAAAAGAAAATATCTGTTTTCAACAGGTTCCTTAAAATGAAGTGAGTCCTGGCTCCAATGATCTCTTTAAAAGAGAGCACAAAAACACAGCGTTGCTGGTTTACATTCCCTAGTCGCTGCTACCCTTCCCCCACATCTTTTGGGGGAGCCTCTTGGCCTGACCCCAGCGAGGGGTTGTGACCACCACTGACTGATACTTTGTTTTGCCAACCTGTCAGAGTAATCCAATCACTTGCTAATTTCGAGGCAAGGTCTTTGTTTGAAAGCATCTCATGTGCTTTACTGTGCACGTCTGTGTCTGGGACTCCCCGCCAACACGTGAGCTTTTGCTCATTTCAATAAATCAGCCACATGTGTATCAAGAGGAAAGCATGCCTGAAGCTTTGGGAGTGGGGGTGGGGGGACCCCTAATGGGCAGAGTCAGAGAGTGCTCAGGGTGCTCCCCAGTGCTCCCAGGAGTGTCAGCGGCTGCAGGCTTGAAAGAAGATGTCTCTAGTTTATACTAAGAAGGCAACACATCAGGTTAATGAAAAGGTGTAATGTTTCCTACAGGTGAGCTTCACTGATCAAGGGGTAAAGAGAACTTCTGTTGCTGCTTTGGCAAGACTTAGGTTTAACCCGAGCTTTTGATGTGAGCGCTGAAGTCTTCCAGAGGCTTGGGGGAGGGGTGCATGTCCTCCAAGGTGGGGCTGGTCATTATTAGAGTCATGGGTGGTCCCAAAGTGACACCATTCATTGACCTGACATGCCAGAGAGAGGAACAGCACAGGGGCCCGCTGAGTCACAGGGCACCAGGCATCCCTTCTCTGAACCTCTGAATCAGCCCAACGACAAATCTAGGCTTTGTGCAACAGAAATTCACTCAGTCTAGGAGGACTTCCAGAGAAGGCAATGGCACCCCACTCCAGCACTCTTGCCTGGAAAATCCCATGGACAGAGGAGCCTGGTAAGCTGCAGTCCATGGGGTCGCGAAGAGTCGGACTCGACTGAGAGACTTCACTTTCCCTTTTCACTTTCATGCACTGGAGAAGGAAATGGCAACCCATTCCGGTGTTCTTGCCTGCAGAATCCCAGGGACGGGGGAGCCTGGTGAGCTGCCGTCTCTGGGGTTGCACAGAGTCGGACACAACTGAAGCAACTTAGCAGCAGCAGCAGCAGCAGCAGGAGGACTTCCTGAAGGAGGATGTGCAACCACTGTTATTAAAGGAATAGCCAAAGACTGTGGATGTCTTTAGTGACTTTACCAGGAAAAGTCCTCTTCTCCCTTCCCCGAGGGATCTGGCTCGAAGAAGCTTTGCAGAATCCCAGGAACGTGTGTCTGCTTCATGGGCCAGCTCGGGATACCCCATCTCGTAGGACGAAATCTTACAGAGCCCTCTTAGAAAGGTCTTGAGTGCTCAGTCATGTCTGAATCTTTGTAACCCTATGGACTGTAGCCCACCAGGCTCCTCTGTCCATGGGATTTCCCAGGCAAGAATACTGCAGTGAGTTGCCATTTCCTCCTCCAGGGGGTCTTCCTGACCAGGGATTGAACTCACGTCTCCTGCATTGGCAGGCAGATTCTTTACCACTGTGGCACCAAGTCCTGTTAGCTCCAAAGGAGCCATGGCATTGCCCCAGGAGTGGATTTTCTTATCAGGGATGACCAAAGGAGAAAGAATTTAAGGATGGGGTAGAGAAGTCAGCAGACAAAGCTCTCATCTTCCATTTATCTGGGACATTCATGACCCCCTCATTCCATTCCTAAGGCACCCTGGTTTCATCCCAGACTCCAGCCAAACCAGACCCTATTCTGATGAAAGTGAGGGGTTGGTTAATTTCATACACAATTGACTGGATTTGGCAAAAAAAAAAATTAGAAGACAAGAATGGTTTCCAAAGACCCAATCCCTGGTAGAATGATCAAGCCTACATTTAGCTCCTCCAAGTTCAGCTCAGTGTGATCTGTCTCACATGGAGAGTTCCCACTGTGTCTATCACCTCTTGGATTCACGTTATCACACATTAGACAAGGGAAGTTACCAGATTTGTACAGTTTTGTTCAGGAGGACAAATCGTCCCACGGCGTTTTTAGGAAGGATGAAGCCACAGAAAAGACCAGTGCTTTAGGGAGCTACAGCCAGAGAAATGGTTCTTGTTTTCTCTTGTTGTTTCAGGACAGTGGGGGCGGTTAGGTGGTCACATGGGCACCATTCTCTGTGGAACTCACAGGAAACAGACAAATTAAGTGTTACCATACATCCCGGCATTTCCATCGTTTAAAATGCACCATTGACTAAAGGCCCTATAGGGTTTCCTCCAAGGGCTCTAGATCATCAGCAATATGTAAATGTTGTCTTTGTCAGTTTATTTTTCCAGGTGAAAACTCTTCCTGTCCGTGAAAGGAGGGTTTTGTGGCCCCCAACTCCCTGGTTTGCAATAAAATCAGAAGAGATCAGGTTTCTGTGGAAAATGCGGTGTCTGAATGTTACATTTGAAACCTAGTCATCAGAGCAAGGGGATGATGAACAGTCACAAGTAAAGATACGTTTGTTCTGATTTAATTTTAAAAGGGAAAGAACAGAGCAGACGCGCAGAGAATGTTCTTCTGTCTGTTAACTGGGATCAGCTCCTTGGTCGGAAGGTAAACACAGATTGGCGGGATCGGAGGTAGTTTGCTTCCTTCATAAATCGTAGTTATGGCAACAGTTGTCCATCAAAGGCAAAAGGAGAAGGGGCGGCAGAGGATGAGATGGTCAGATGGCATCACCGGCTCAATGGACACGATTCTGAGTAAACTCCAGGAGATAATGAAGGACAGGGAAGCCTGGTGTGCTGCAGTCCATGGGCTTGCAAAGAGTCAGATACGACTGAATGACTAACACACACACTCACACACACACACACACACACACACACACACGTGTTCCCAAAATAGAGGGCAATGAAAACAGATTGCAATTATTTGCAGCATTTTTATTTAAAAAGAACTTTCTGGGCTAGACAATGAGTTTGATGAACAGCTTCATTTCTACTTGTGCTGTTTTGTGCCGAAAGACTCAAAAGTGCCCTGTTGGAAGGTTGGCTGTGTAGATTGTATCGTAATAGAGATGGGATACTATAGTATGTTGACATCATAATCAATATTTGCAGCATTTTTATTTAAAAAGAACTTTCTGGGCTAGACAATGAGTTTGATGAACAGCTTCATTTCTACTTGTGCTGTTTTGTGCCGAAAGACTCAAAAGTGCCCTGTTGGAAGGTTGGCTGTGTAGATTGTATCGTAATAGAGATGGGATACTATAGTATGTTGACATCATAATCAATGTTTATTTATAACATGATGATCATGTACCACAGACCATGCCTGAGTAAAATATATAACAGCCTAGTCTGTCTTGCAGCCTCATAGACACCTGTGAGACTGCTGTCAGTAGGCTCCAGAGTCCGTGCTGTTGGCACACACACGAACCACACCCATGCAGCCACAACCCTGCTTCACGTGCCCGTCATGCCAGCGTGGGGAGAGGTGATGCCCGAAGAGCCAGTCACTGTCCCTTTCCTGCCTCTTCCCTGGTGAATGTCTTCTGATGGAAACTGAGGTGTAACACACAGATCTTCAAACCTGATGGACACTCCCATGGACTCATCCCCAAGCGTCTGCCACAGACCTCTTTCCCTGACCTTCCAACCAGTCTGCTTCTCCTTGGTGATGACCAGTTGGCCAGACCAGTGGCCGCTGCCCGTACATTTACATATATTCTCCCGGGCACCTTCTGTTTCCAAGGTGGGAGATGACAGAGTGCATCCCTGAAGCTTTTCCTATTGCAGTAACTTCCCTTGCTATTCTTTTTGAAAACCACACTCGCATGAGTATGGAGTGTGACACCTGTTTATTTTTAGCTAGGATTCATGAACTTGGAGCTTCCCTCATAGCTCAGTTGGTAAAGAATCTGCCTGCAATGCAGGAGACCCTAGTTCAATTCCCGAGTCAGGAAGACCCGCTGGAGGTGAGATAGGCTACCCACTCCTGTATTCTTAGGCTTCCCTTGTGCCTCAGCTGGTAAAAATTATGCCTGCAATGAGGGAGACCTGGGTTTGATCCCTGGCCTGGGAAGATCCCCTGGAGAAGGGAAAAACTACTCACTCGAGTATTCCGGCCTGGAGAATTCCATGGACATTATAGTCCTTGGGGTTGCAAAGAGTCGGACACTACTGACTAACTTTCACATGAACTTCTCCATAAACTAAGTGCAGAATCTCCCCTCCCTTTTGAGTTGGTCATAGGATCTCCCATGGGGCTGTCAGCCTGAGCTGGGGAAGTGGCTGATACAAATGTGCTGAGGGTCACCGTGGTGTGGGGACCTGTGTATGCCCTTTGGCCTGTACGTATTGTCCCAGACTCTCCGCTTCCATAATTGGATAGCTTTTGCTGAGTCTGCCTGACCCGTCTTTGATGGGCCTGATAGTACTCAGTTCATGATGGAAAATTCTAGGGGCATGGTCACTTGCTGGCACAGGCCAGGGATCCATCGCTGCCAGGGCCCAGCCTAGCTCACTTCAGTTCAGTCCCTCAGTCATGTCCGACTCTTTGTGACCCCATAGACTGCAGTGCACCAGGCCTCCCTGTCCATCACCAACTCCTGGAGTTTGCTCAAACTCATGTCTATTGAATAGGTGATGCCATCCAACCTTCTCATCCTCTGTCATTCCCTTCTCCTTCTGCCTTCAATCTTTCCCAGCATCAGGGTCTTTTCAAATGAGTCAGTTCTTTGCATCAGGTGGTCAAAGGATTGGAGTTTCAGCTTCAGCGTCAGTCCTTCCAATGAATATTCAGGACTGATTTCCTTTAGGATGGACTGGTTGGATCTCCTTGCAGTCCAGTGGACTCTCAAGAGTCTTCTCCAACACCACAGTTCAAAAGCATCAATTCTTCGGTGCTCTGCTTTCTTTATAGGACCCAGTAGCCTACCAATTGTGTTGAAAAAAAAAAAGCATATATTTTCTGCTGCAAATGTCATGGACTGGCTTCAGATCCCAGGGTCCCCCTGCATTGCTATTTTTAGACTCCAACATGTTGCATTCTTTACAAAACCTGTTTTCCCACCATGGACACCTCTGACAACAGTCTGACAGGTCATGGGATGTAAGCGGGAGGATTCCTCTCACTACAGGCAGTGTCTGCTGCTGCACCCCCATCCCATGGGTCGGTGTATGGACTGAATGTTGGTGTCTCCCCGGAACCTCAGTCTTGAAGCCCTAGCCCCCTGTGATGGCAACTGGATGGGAGTCTTGGCAAGTAATTAGATTTAGTGAAGTTGCAGTGATGGAGCCCATGATGGGATTAGTGTCCTTCTATGAAAAGGAAGACACTGGAGCCTGTATCTATCTGTCTCTCTCTTGAACCCACAAGACCACCTGAGGACACAGTGAGAAGGTAGGCAATTGCAAACCAATCAGAGAGCCTTACTGGGAACAGTCTCAGCCAGCACCTCCATGCGGACTTCCAGTCTCCGGACCTGGGAGAAACAACTATCTGTTTTTCAAGCCACTGAGTCTGTAGCATTTTGTAACAGTCACCTGAGTTGACTTGAGAAAGTCAGAGTGTCAGACTTTTCCAACCGCAAAGCGGAACAGCCGTGCCCGGAAGTTGAGACTTTCGGGAAATGTAGACAGACTGTCAGGTCCAGGACAGGACCTGGGCTGCAGGATATTCTGTCCATCTCCTCCAACAGATAGCACATGGTCTTTAAGCAGGCTGAGAGTCTGTCTTGGACTCTCTCTCATTTGTCCCTTGTCTTCCAGGAGGCCGCCTGTGACACTCAGCTGCTGCGCTCCAGTTCCACGAGCTTTTATCCACTGTTTATATCACACGCCTCCCACATCTGGTCTGCATGGGCAAGGTTGTTCCCGTCCACTGGGACACCCCCTTCAAAAAGCCACTTCTGTGTCATTGTCACCGTTAAGCTCGGCCGTGAGTGAAGGTCTTGTGTTGTTGGCATAGAAATACACCATACGAGCAAATCTTCAGTAACAATCCTGTTTTCTCCATTTTGTACACTCACTGTTTTTTTTTTTCTTATGAAATCAAATGCTCAGTACCTTTGTACTTTAATCATTCACCAAGATGCATTAATGTATGAGTAATTTAAGTGGAAGGCTTACTTTTTAAATATTACTGAAAATTTCTCTCTGAATATTGAACATACTTTAGTGAAAGTGAAAGTGAAGTCGCTCAGTTGTGTCCAACTCTTTGCAGCCCCGTGGACTGTAGCCTACCAGGCTCCTCCATCATGGGATTTTCCAGGCAAGAATACTGGAGTGGGGTGCCATTTCCTTCTCCAGGGGATCTTCCCAACCCAGAGATCGANACTTTAGTGAAAGTGAAAGTGAAGTCGCTCAGTTGTGTCCAACTCTTTGCAGCCCCGTGGACTGTAGCCTACCAGGCTCCTCCATCATGGGATTTTCCAGGCAAGAATACTGGAGTGGGGTGCCATTTCCTTCTCCAGGGGATCTTCCCAACCCAGAGATCGAACCCGGGTCTCTTGCATTGTAGGCAGACCCTTTACCGTCTGAGCCAACAGGGAAGTCTCCTCATAACACCCAATACCCAAGAGGTCAGCATTTGTCTCAAGTCTCTCAAATTCAATCTACAGGAGAGATTATCTCTCAGTTTACTTGATGAAGAGCTTGTCTCACCAGCTTCTGGATTCTAGGAGTGAGCAAATCTGCTCGCAACATTTGAGACTCTTACTTGAGAAATGAATTACTCATTAGCAGATGTCTGCCATCTGGTAAACCACGCACATCTGGAGATCTAGGAAAGGGCTTTCAGTTGTTTTAAAGGAGAGGGTGGTTCCATGCCTTTTGAAAAGAATAACTACCTTCAAAGATAAAATAGCTTCTTGCTCAGTAATAAACAGCACTCATCCTTTTTTGCCTGTGGGGAGATATTCATGGAAATTTGGAGGTGCCAAAACTAATCTCAGACAGAGCAACTGGGGAATTCCCAGAGTAGGCTGGGAAGTGGCTGAAGGCTTCACTGTGCAGTTATTGCATCAACAGTATCCTCCTAGAAGCTGGTACTTAATTCCACCCATTGGGTTTCTTAAGAATATCAGTCCTCCTTAGACGAATCCCAGCAAATGTTGTCCCTCTCAGTTCAAATCCCATGTCCCTTAAGCAGACAAGAAAGGACTGAGTAAATCAGCTGATTAAAATCATGTTAATATTTTTAAGGATTGAATCCATAAAGTCTAGATTGAGTGAATGTATGTATATAAGGACACACGTATGCACTCCCTCACAGCTTAATAAATGTCATCTGACAAAGAAGGCAGAAAGTTTAGAATTTGTTGTTAAGTCACTAAGTCAAGTCTGACTCTTTGCGACCCTGTGGACTGCAGCACACCGGGCTCTCCTGCCCTTCAGTATCTCCTGGAATTAGCTCAGTTTCATGTGCATTGAGCTGGTGATACTATCTATCTCATCCTCTGCCATCCCATCTCCTCCTGCGCTCAGTCTTTCCCAGCATCAGGGTCCTTTCCAATGAGTCAGCTCTTCATATCAGGTGGCTAAAGGACTGGAGCTTCAGCTTCAGCATCAGCCCTTCCGGTGAATATTCCAGGTTGATTTCTTTTAGGATGGACTGGCTTGATCTTGCAATCCATGGGACTCTCAAGAGCCTTCTCCAGCACCGCAGGATCTAAAGGGGGCTGTCTTCTAAACTGCTTTAGAGTCAGGAGACTGATGATGCCCCTGAGTTCACTGCCGCAGGCGTGGCTCACCCTCTGATGGTATCTGCGTTACTGTGGCTTCCAGCACCCTGCCGTCATGAAACTGTCAAGTGTGAGAAGATGAAATCAGGAGGCATTTTCTCTTTTTCTCCAGGATTGTGTATCACTACAAGGAAAACAAAGATGTTCTTGGTGTGAACCCACATCCCACATAATCCCGAGTGTTTCACTCATATAGGGCCTCGGCTTGTATGTATCGTGTGCATCCCTGTTATGCAAAAGTACGAAGAGCGTGCAAAGACGTTTGCAGTTTGCCCCAAGCCTCAACGCCCGGTCTGGTGGAGGAAGGGTCCACGCAGGGACGTGGAAGCATGGCACTGCATGTTCTCCGTGCTCCTGAGGATGCTGTCTGGAGGGGAGAGGCCAGGGAACACTGAGCACCCGTGAAACGCAGGAGCGGCTCTCCCCGACTCCCGCGCCTCTGGAACGCGGTCAGCCAGGCTCTGGGTTCCGTGGCCGCCCTCCCGCTCTGCTGGCCGTGGCCTGACAGCCTTCTGTGGAAGGACAGCAAGCTGACGTGTGCAGACTTGCCCCGGACACGATGAGGCAGACAGAGGCTGCCACCGAGGCTGCAGGCGGGAGGGGTAGCAGAGCAGACAGCCTCGCCGGGAGAAGACCCACGCCCTTCTTGTCTTCTTAGAGGGGGTGGAAGATTCCAGAACTTGTGAGTGCTGTTTGCTGTCTCTCTTCTCACTCGCATCCATCACGGGGCGTGTCCCTGATTCCACAGTGCATCGGAGGCACTGGTGCCGGGAGGAGCAGGTGCAGATTCTGGGGAGGAACCACCCAGGGTGCTGAGTGACTGTTGACCACGGCAGGTCAGACGCCATAGCTGCTTCCAGTAGCTCTGAAGGGGCCTTTAGGAAAGGAAAGGGTGGCTTTCGAAGGCGCTTTCTGCTTTCTACCTGCTAACCACCCAGAATGTCTTACTACAGCCCTGGTTGTCTTCTTAGAGGCCAAGGAGGGCCTGGCCCTTCTCTGGGCTCAGTGTGAGTCCAGGGCTCTTCTAGCAACTTCTAACTGCGGCTCGGCCCACTCTTGCAGACACTCCTGAGACGCTCCGTCTCCTGACTGAACCCTGGTGCCTTTGCTCTTTGTTTCTGCCTGAAACAGCTTCCTCTTGGGTTGAAAACCACAACTCGGCTTTTTTCTCAAGAAGCACTCATGCTATCAAGTGTTGGGCTCCGAAGAAGAACATCCTTTTCCTATCACAATGGAGACATGCCAGACTTTGGGGAGAAGGGAAGGTTTGGGGTTAGGCATTGGGTTATTTTGTGAACATTTGAGAGAGACCCTAGCTAGGTGGACTCCAAGAGCTGATAATTACACTAGTGAGCCAATGGAGGTTATTCTCAAGGCAAAGGCCACACACACACACACACACACACACACTACATTAACACAACTGGAATTATAAGAAAAATTAGCTAGCTAGCTTTATGTCTAAATAAATATCATAATCAGAATGTATCTGCTCATTATTTTCTGATGAGGAAACTACTTGATGTTCTGATATTATCGTCACATTGTCAAGTCCCTTTATCTAACCTATGATTACCAAAATCTGATAACATTTGCTAATCAATGTAGCATTTCCAGAGGAATCGTTTAAACAGTCTTAAATCATTAATGAAAATGTCTGTGACATCAGTGGACAGTGATGGCTGATGGCACATTTCACAATGTCTGTGACATCAGTGGACAGTGATGGCTGATGGCACATTTCAGAGCACAGTTCGTTTCAGGACTATTCATTTTATGTTTGCTTTAAGTATGGGATACAAAATCATTTTACTTTTAAATACATTTTCTCCCACTTGTTTTCTTTTGTGTCTGTCTCTTTCTTCTTTTTTTCCCCCAACCTTTTCAAAGTGGCCAATTTGGCCTCACAATAGAAATCAAATGCATCTTTGAACATCTAAATTTACTTTAAACTGACTCTGTAGAAGGAAAGTCTCTATAACCCTTATAGAAGCAATATTCCTCTTTTTTCCCGGCTCCTTAAAAGTGCTTATCAAGATGAATGAGAACAGTGGTGTGTAATTTCAAAGATGAAATTGCTTTTCTCTCCACCTTTCCCTGAGCATTTCAAGGTCACAGGTAAGGGAGGAAGCCTGTAGCCCAGCCTTCTCCTGGGTCCCTTTCTGAGCACATTTATGCTCCCAGGAGGAACGCCCTGTGTTATTTCTCCTCTGGAAAGTGGGTGTGAAGTTCTGGCTCATGCACACATTGCTGGGTAGAGCTGAAGTGTTAGGGCCAGTGAGTGACATCCCCATCTGTGTCCCCAGCGCTGTCTCCTGGTTCAACCGCCTGAGTCATGAAACCCGTGTCCTCTGAAAGGTTGGGGAGGGAGGTCCAGGGACACGTGACACAGTCCAGGAACACGTGACACAGTCCAGGGACACGTAACACTGCCCAGGGCCAGGAGCCCTGGGAGGAAATCACCTTCAGGGTGTAGGGTGGCAGATGGGGGCTCAGAATCACACCAACTGTGTGCTCTTTGGTTTAATCATTGACAAAATGTCAGAACATCTTGTTATGCCTTTTCCACCCAATCCTCTGAGGCATGCCACTGTTTCAGGCAATAATGCGAGGACCATCTAGTCAGGCCCAAATATTCTCCAGCTTCCATTATGATTAGTTAGTTAGCATCAGTCACATAAGCCCTTTATGGAAGATTGGGCTTCCCTGGTGGCTCACTTGGTAAAGAATCTGCCTATAATGCCCGAAAGCTGGGTTCGATCACTGGGTCGGGACGATCCCCTGGAGAAGGGAGTGGCAGCACACTCCAGTATTCTTGCCTGGAGAATCCCATGGACAGAGGAACCTGGTGGGCTACAGTCCATGAGGTCACAATGAGTTGGACAGGACCGGGCAACTAAGCAGGAGTCATGTGGTCCTGTCCGACTCATTGTGAACACATGGACTGTAGCCCAACAGGCTCNAGTGGCAGCACACTCCAGTATTCTTGCCTGGAGAATCCCATGGACAGAGGAACCTGGTGGGCTACAGTCCATGAGGTCACAATGAGTTGGACAGGACCGGGCAACTAAGCAGGAGTCATGTGGTCCTGTCCGACTCATTGTGAACACATGGACTGTAGCCCAACAGGCTCCTCTATCCATGGAATTCTCCAGACAAGAATATTGAAGTGGGTTGCCATTCCCTTCTCCATCTACCTGCAATACAGGAGTCCTGGATTCAATCCCTGGGTCAGGAGGATTCCCTGGAGAAGGAAATGACAAACTACTTCAATATTCCTGCCTGGAGAATTCCATGGACAGAGGAGCCTGGTGGGTACAGTCCATGTGGCTGCAAAGAGCTGGACATGACTAAGCAACTAACACTTCCATATTTATAGTTGATTTACAGTGTTGTCTTATAATAATTTCTATAGCAAAGTGTCCTAATTTGTACAACAGTGACTCAACTATATACATATATATATATATATATATATATATATATATATATTCCATCCTGTATATAATAGGTTGTATCCACTAATCCCACACTCTCAGTCCTTTCCTTCCCCACTCCCTCCCCCTTGGCAATCCGCACAGCATCTTTTATCTCTGAACCTATACTTCTCAAGTGTTTCATGGACCTGTGCTCTACTTTCTATAATCCATGACATTTTTTCTCCAAATTTGAAAACTTATATTCAAAAGATTAAAAGAAAGAAATGCTAATCAGAAGGACATTTCACTCTCCTCAAAAAGCACGGAATCACACACTCAACAGAGATAATTTGGGGCCACATACAGGCCTCCAGGTGTCCTGAGCCAAACCAACAGAAGCATGTGTTACGAAAACATATGATCCTCATGGACTTCTGCTGACAAAACCAAGCTACTGCATAGAAATATTATTTTCTTTCTTTCTTCCTTTGTGTCTTTTAAAGGGAGGTGTGTTCTTCCTCTCTATGAAATTCCTATTTATCTGCTCATCATGAAGTTCAGTTTACCAGTGTCTGTGATTAACCTTGGTGCGTGTCACACACGATCGCTTACACACACTGACGCCGGCAAAGAGGTAAGAGGATGCTGCCATCTACATCTCTTTTTATTTGCACTTTAGTTGATTGTGGCTGATCTACAATGTTGTGTTAGCTTGGAATGTATAGCAATGTGATTCAGTGTGCACGTATTGTCTGCTATTGTACGTTTTTGCAAGATACTGAGTCCTTCACAATAAAGTCCTTGCTATATATGCTGGTGTGTATACGTTCATCTCTGGCTTCGCCTGGTGGCTCAGTGGTAAGGAATCCACCAGCAAGGCAGGAGCCACAGGGGATCAGGGTTCAATCTCTGGGTCAGGAAGATTCCCTAGAGAAGGACATGGCAACCCACTCCAGTATTCTTACCTGGAAAACCCCACGGACAGAGGAGCCTGGCAGGCTACAGTCCATAGGGTTGCAAAGAGTTCGACAAGGACATGACTGAAGCGATTTAGAATACATGCATGCGTATGTTAATCCCAACATCCTAATTTACCCCTTCCCCCACGTTCATTTACACGGTTACTTTTTCTTTGGTTAATTGCTTCCTGATGTCTTGCCCTTACTCCCTATCGCTGATCTTGATGCTGAACTACTCTAGAACCTAGGCAGCAAACATGTGTTTTTTGCTGTTTGCTGCCTGTTTGCATTTATCTGCTTGTCTCTTAACTTTGCCCTACCTAGTTTTTCCATACTTAAATATTATGTCTTTCTCCATATATTTTTTGTTTTTGGAGGAGGGGATAATTACAGGTCTTATCTACGTTATCCACCACTACTGTATTGTTAAATTATTTCAACAATATTGACTGAACTATAAAATGTACCTGAAAGATAATTTTTGTTCCTGCTTTTTTAAGAGTATAAGATACAATTTTTTGTGTGTTTTCATTTGAAATGCTTTTTCCACATAAGGAATGAGAAAGTTTCTACATTTTTTTTCTTTTTAAATACTTCTCAGTTGAAGGGACAACATTTATTGAAAGCTCAAATTTTCCCCAGAGTTGAAAGGCCATCTCTGTCAAATATGAGATTTGCATGTAAAACTGGATCTATGTTTAGCTTCTTATTCTGTTCCTCGAATCCTGCCGTCAATCGCTGTGCCCAAACTGTACCATAGCACTTTAATTTCTTAGCTTTAAAATACACTGTATTATCTGGTGAGTCATGTGATACTCTTTGTACTTCTTTTCATAATTCTCAATCTTATTTGTCTATGTTCCTTTTCTGGGTAAGATTTAGAGTAACTTTTGTTGTGTTCTTAAAATGCCAGGGGAAATCTCTGTTAAGATGTCATTAAACTCACAAATGAGACTGGGAAGGCTTGGTATCTTTACGAAATGTAACTTTCCCATCTGATATGCTTGCAGTTTTTCAATATATACATCATATGTTTGTATACATAACACAATTTTAAATTCTATTTTAGCAAGAGATTGTGAAATGAACATGATATACAAATGCTGAATTTTCAACCAATAGAAATATAAGACCTGAGTGTTCAGGCATTCCGCTCAGGCAAGAGCCTCCATGTACCCAACCCAGAACATTAAGTTGTAACACTGAGTAAAGGGCTCAGAGATTCCCTTCTTTTATCTTAGAAATATTCCATTTTAATCCACAATTTGTGAATTAATGGAATGAATTGCCACATGTTCTGATCTTGAAGGTTTGAAGTTCTGAAAAGTTCCTGGGGAGAATGAAGTTTAATCTTCCTCTTGCCTGCTGGTCATGGAGGTGTTTCTTTTCATTTGGTGGAAGACAGTCTTTCTCACTTCAAGGGCTGACATTACCCTCCTACATCCCTGGTTCTTCTGTCTCTTGGCTTCACCAAGACACATGACCTCTCACCATGCACTTTATGTTATTTCTCTTTCTGTCCACCGACAGGGGAGATCAATAAACATGGACCCCGTTAGTTGAAGATGGGAGGATTCCTGATTTGGAGCCCAGCCTGCCGTCAGTTAGGGTCACCAGTCGAACTTCATCCGAGAGAGAAATGAGCTGCTTTTGTCGCGTCCACACATCATATGTTGGGACTGATCACATCAGTGAGTATTGTTGTTGTTCAGTTGCTAAGCAGAGGCTGACTCTTTGCGACCCCATGGACTGCAGCACGTCAGGCTTCCCTGTGTCCTTCACTCCCAGAGCTTGCTCAGACTCATGTATGTCAAGTCAGTAATGCCATCCAACCATCTCATCATCTGTGGCCCCCTCCTCCTCCCGCCTTCAATCTTTCCCAGCATCAGGGTCTTTTCCAATGAGTCAGTACTTGGCACCTTATGGCCAAAGTATCGGAGCTTCAGCTTCAGCAATCGATCTTCCAATGAATATTCAGGATTGATTTCCTTTAGAATTGACTGGTTTGATCACTTTGCTGTCCAAAAGACTCTCAGGAGTCTTCTCCAGCACCACAATTTGAAAGCATCCATTATTGGGCACTCAGCCTTCTGTATGGTCCAACTTTCAGCTAGTATTAGTAATGCATTTAATGAATCACATTACATAAAGCATATAATGAATCACATTTGTTGTATGTTAAAGTAAATTTCAAATAATTGTGTAACTGTAGCTGGGATGACAATAAAGTTAGGGAATGAAGAGAAAGTCAGGGATGAGTCTGATTTGCAATGTTCAGGAGGTGAAGTCCTATCTCTGGTTCAGAGAGAGAACCAGAGTAACAGAGTTACTCCTTACTCCTTGCTGGTTACCTCCAAGTAACAGGCAGAGAAAAGGAAAAGGAACTGAATAGATGACCAAGGAGAAATACAAGTGCCACTAATAACCATGGTGGTGCTCTTTCTGCATCCAGATGGAATAACTTATCCACTGTGATGGAGACAGGAGTCTATTTGCAGTATGTAGACATGGAAATGGATAGGGGATGTGAACATGAGCCTGAACCTGGATGTGGATGCAGATGTAGGATCAGGCATAGGCATAGGCACAGGCGATGTCAATACAAGTCAGGGACAGACGAAGGTATAGCTGCGGAGGCTTCCCTGGTGGCTCAGTGGAAAAGAATCTGCCTGTCAATGCAGAAGACATGAGAGAAACAGGTTCGATCCCTGGGTTGAGAAGATCCCCTGGAGGAGGACGTGGCAACCCACTCCAGTGTTCTTGCCTGGAGAATCCCGTGGACAGAGGAGCCTTCAAGGCTACAGTCCACGAGGTCGCTTGCAAACAGTCAGACATGATGGAGCATACATTCGTGCGCGCGCATGCACAGATATAGGTACAGACATAGGCGCAGACTTAGAGGTAAAGGTCTTTACCTCCCATTTACTTCTCAACCTCCACCTGTTTGCGGCATCGTCCCATGAAGAACTCTTTCTGAATAATCGGGTTCCCCCTTCCCATCACCTAGCCCGACTGGCGGTTGGTGCGGTCAGACGTCCCTTCTTCTCTGTGACTCTACAGGGCACCCGTGGTCCCTCCCCAGGGCGCCTGCAGCTCTGATGCTTGCTGTCCTGCAAGTGTCTGCGCCCCTCAGACCCTGCCCTGGGTCCCTCCTACTTTCTGCTCACTTGCTGTTTCAGAGGATCCTCGCCCACCTCTGTGACTTCAAGGCTTCTTCTTTGATGATATGGAATGAAGGTCTCTCTGCATCCCGGGCCCCTCCCGGTGCCGCCAGCATTCGGGCGGCCGGCCCCCGGGATGCTGACCTGCCAAGTGACACATCCCAGGTCCAGAAGCAAAGCCATCATCTTCTCCGAATCCCACCCCTGGGCCTCTCGGCCTCGTCCCTTTTAAGGGCCCGACGCCAGGCTGTCGTCCAGGCAGGGGTGCGGGGCTGTCCTGAGCCCTCGCTCTCTGCCCCTCACTCCGTCTCCCGACAGCTCTGCTGACGCCCCTCCTGCCTGTCTCTGACACGTCCCTCCTGCCCGCTCGTCGGTCATCCGCCAACAGCCACTTGCGCGGTGTCGGCCACATCGCTTCTCGCCCGGGCCGGCCTCCAGCTCCCTTCCCCGCTCTGCCTTCAGCTCCCGGGTCAATCCCGGGCTCTGGCTCCGGGCTTCCTAAGCCCGCCCGTCCTCCTCTGCTGCCACCGCTCCCGTCTCCTGCACGTCCCTGTGTGTCGGGAACTGCTGAGTTATGACCCCGTTTAATCTTGTTAGGACCCCATTCCATTCTCAGAGTGACACCGTGGCTTGCTCCGTGTCGCCAGCCTCTTAGGCAGGGCGGGGACTCGGGGCTGTGCTCCTCTTCCTCTGCGTCCCAAGTAACCAGCTGGTGGTTCAGACTGTCCCCTGCTGCAGCTTCTTGTCCCATTCGCAGGTGACCGCTACCTCCGTGCCTGAGTGTGGATACCCTCTGCCCGGCAGAAACCTCCCGGCTCCCCTCGTGGGCACCGGGTGGGGTCCTCCCAACCTGCATAAGAACCTCCAGGGCACTCGGCTCAGCAGCCTATATGGACTCCATGGAAAGAACTCGGAGGGCAGGGCCGTACCTGACCTTCCTCCGGTTGTGACCTCCACCCTGGGGGTGATAACCACACCTTAAAAAAGTATAAACACAACCATGTAAGAGTGGTCTCAGCCACTGTGGGAAAAACATAGTTTGCACCATTTGCAAATGTACATACATTTAGGCAATTTTTTTTGTTCACTATTAGTCACTAAAGTGCATATGTTTAAGCAGAAGGTAGCTCGATGAGATTATGAAAATGAATAATACATACACACATATATAGACATATATAAAACACCTCATTTATGAAGTTTTAATGATTATGAACCTAAACCATCCCAAAGGAAAAGTAAGAAGACAAAGTGAATGTCTGAGGAGCCTTTACACATCGCTGAGGAGAGAAGAGAAGTGAAAGGCAAAGGAGAAAGGGAAAAATAAAGACAGAGTTCCAAAGAATAGCCAGGAATGATAAGAAGAACTTCTTCACTGGACAGTTTGAACAGGGTAAGACAATTGAATGGGAAAGATGAGAGATGTCCTCAAGAAAACTGGAGATATCAGAGGAATATTCCATGTAAGGATGGGCCCCACAAAGGACAGAAACGGTAAGGATTTAACAGAAGCAGAAGAGATTAAGAAGAGGTGGCAAGAATACCCAGAAGAGCTATACAAAATTCTCTAAGTGACCTGGATCACAACCATGACGTCGTCACCCACCTAGAGCTATTTTTGTTTTATTTTGTTACATATTATATTAGTCTTTTTCTTTTGAATATTTTATTACAGTTGACATTTGAATATGAGTAAAAATTTGATATGTAATAAAAAATTCAAAAACAACTTGGATTTTATTTTTTAACTTAATATTATATCAATCATTTCCCAATTTATTAAACGTTACTTGTAAACCTAATCTTATGGTTGTCTGTTACATAGTACATGAATACACATTTATTTTCATTAGAAATTCCTATATAATTTTTAGATGTCCATCAAAATTCACAAGCATTATTGCGTTATGACCAACCTAGATAGCATATTGAAAAGCAGAGACATTATTTTGCAAACAAAGGTCCGTCTAGTCAAGGATATGGTTTTCCATTGGTCATGTATGGTTGTGAGAGTTGGACTGTGAAGAAAGCTGAGCACCGAAGAACTGATGCTTTTGAACTGTGGTGTTGGAGAAGAGTCTTGAGAGTCCCTTGGACTGCAAGGAGATCCAACCAATCCATCCCAACAGAAATCAGTCCTGAATATTCATTGGAAGGACTGATGTTGAAGCTGAAACTCCAATAGTTTGGCCACCTGATGCGAAGAACTGTCTCACTGGAAAAGACCCTGAGCCTGGGAAGGATTAGGGGCAGGAGGAGAAGGGGATGACAGAGGATGAGATGGCTGGATGGCATCACTGACTCGACGGACGTGAGTCTGAGTGAATTCCGGGTGATGGACAGGGAGGCCTGGCGTGCTGCGATTCATGGGGTCGCAAAGAGTCGGACACGACTGAGTGACTGAACTGAAATGATTGCTGCTATTATATTTAATTAAAACTTCCTTGGGTCTGGTTTGTAAAATGGAAGCACAAGGTCAAATTGCTTAAACATTTTGAGCTTCTTTTTCCAAATATCCAATTACTGTGACAAATGACTGTACCGATTGCATGAGCAGATTTGCAAAGGCCTCTTTGCCACAACTTAAATGAAAGCTATTTCACAATGTGTTTTACAGTTTTACTTTGGCAAAATTGGAAAGAATTCAACTATACCCCATCCCCCTAAGTCCTGGTTATGTTTTTATTATTATTATTTTGTTTTGTTGGGTTTTTTGGGTTTTGCTTGATTGGTCTTAAGAAATTGTCTGTGGCATTTTGGGAAGAAGTTATAATCTAATAAATAAGCTTTGGTTTGCCTGGAAAGGAGAGTGAAGCTCTGCAACCTGTCCCTCTCGTCCCAGTTCCTCAATATAAAGGGAACATTTATTCATATAATTCTTAGAATACTCCAGTACATTGTATGGTTCTATATTTGTGATGACACCTACTTATGGCCAGCTACCAAACAAACTTGTACATTGTCCTATTTTTGGAGATGTCCAAATTTAAGATTAATTATTCAAGAAATTTGTTTTTGATCTTGTGTCTCTTTTCTTAAAGAAGACTGAGTGTTTATATAGCTAAAGCATCATAATATTACCCTGCCACCTAGGGGTACTGTCAAAGAAATTTATCCACGCATAGTAAAAGGTGATGCAGTGTGTTGGCCAAAAGAGAAGAAATCTGTCACTACTACACATAATTTAATGACAAAGTTCTATCACTAATATATGTAACACCCACTGTCATGATAACATATTTTATCTCTTGCAAAATAGTCTGTGTTTTGAAAAACATATGAGGATGGGGGGATGGAAATGAGGAGAAATCCCCCTTTTAGGACTACAGAAATTTACAAGTGAACACATTAAGGTCTTACTGTGTGAAAGTGAAAGTGTTAGTGGCTCAGTCACGTCCACCTCTTTGCCAGCCCACGGACTGTAGCCCACTAGGCTGCTCTGTCCATGGGATTCTCCTGGCAAGAATACTGGAGTGGGTAGCCATTCCCTCCTCCAGGGGATCTTCCAACCCAGGCACTGAACTCGGGTATTCTACGTTGCAGGCAGATTGATTACCATCTGAGTCACCAGGGAAGCCCACTACCTGTAGCTTAGTCAATGAGCGTGCCTGACGCCTTCGACCTCATGGACTGCTGTCTCCCAGGCTCTTCTGTCCATAGGATTTCCCAAGCAAAATTATTGGGGTGGATTTCCATCTCCTTCTCCAGGGGATCTTCCTGACCCAGGGATCGAACCTGAGTCTCCTTCATGGCAGATGTTTTCTTTACTGTCTGAGACACCAACGAAGCCCTACCACGGAAGCCCCCTTCCTATGTGATGGGCCTGCAAATAACACAGATGCTTTCCCGAGCTCTCATGACTTCCAATTTATGACACTGAAACACTCAGAAGACAAGTGTCTGCTTAGAGTGTGGTTAACTGTGCCCTGCTTAGAGGTGAACAGTAAATCTAGGTCATAATGTGAACATACAGTGCAACTGACCAAATTATTCACACCACTACAACAAATGGAAACACCGTCCAAATCACTGAGCCCCTTTTCCTCTTCATTTAGGTGGAAAACATAAGAGAAGAAAATGACCGACAAAAACAAATCCAAAACAATTAAGAAAATGGTAGTAGGAACATATCTATCAATAATTACCTTAAGTGTAAATGGATTAAATACTCAAACCAAAGGGCACAGACTGACTGAATGGAAACAAAAACGAACCCTGTATGCATGCTGCCTCCAGGAGACCCCCTTCAGACCTGGGGACACACACAAATTGGCAAATGGTCGACTTATGGCTGTCTTTGCATGCTAAATCGCTTCAGTCACGTCCACCTCTTTGTGACCCTGTGGACCGTAGCCCACCAGGCTCCTCTGTCCATGGGAGTCTCCTGGCAAGAATACTGGAGTGGGTTCCCATGCCCTCCTCCAGGGGATCTTCCCGACCCAGGGATCAAACCTGCATCTCTTAAGGCTCTTGCCTTGGCAGGCAGTCTCTTTACCACTAGTGCCACGTGGGAAGCCTGTGACGGTCCTTAACCTCTACCTAACAACTTTTCTTTTTAATCCCCTAAAAATAAGGTTTCCCTGATGAAATTTACTGACATGTGAAATCTAAGCATTCAGCCCTAATAGTAATATCTACATACTCTGTGGATGTGGAACTCTTGCCCTGAGGGGATCTCAGAATTAAGACACAGTTGGGGAGAGCATGAACACACACAAGGGATAGATATCAGAATTCTTAAAGAAGACACACTTGGCCATTATTTAGACCTAACATAGCAGGCAAACCAAGTTCTGTTTAGAAATGCATCACTTCTGAGTTACGACAACGTCTCTTTGTCTGGAAACCCAAGCACGCTGAAGGAGGGACTCAAGCGGCCAGGTGGCGGGCAGGCCAGCTGTGCCCGGTGTGCCAAGGGAAAGCCACACACGGTGCAGGTCTCTGCTGAAGAAATTAGCAAGACCTAGGGATGCAGAGCCTTCAGCGTCTCGTTCCATCCTCATGCTCTTTCCTGCAGTTGCTCAGCCCAACAAATGTTGAGATGCTCTCTGGACTCAAAACCATGCCATGACTCCTAGTAAATAATATGAACAGAGACTTCCCTGTAGCTCAAACGGTAAAGAATCTGCCTGCAGTGCAGGAGACCAGGGTTCGGTCCCTGGGTCAGGAGATCCTCTGGAGAAAGGAATGGCAGCCCACTCCAGTATCCTTGCCTGGAGAATCCCATGGACAGAGGAGCCTGGTCGGCTACAGTCCCTGGGGTTGCAAAGAGTCAGACATGACGGAGCGACTAACACACACAGTAGTGTGAACAGAGCCTCCCATCCTCACACTGGGGAATCGCCCACACCTGTTTTCTTCTCTTTCCTCTCTCCCAGGCAGGGAGAGGGAAGGGGAAGGTGTAACTAGTGGGGGTTTTGCTTAGCTGAGGGCTTCTCTTCCTCCTGACAGGCCTTTGTTCCTGTACCGAGCAAGCCCTAATTACGCCCTCTCCACATCGGGGCCTGTGTCTGAGGCAGCTATGCAAATACCACATGCCTTCTCATTATGACCTGTCTCTTTGCAAGCATATCGCTTTCAAGAAAAGTGGAGGGTCCTCCTTCTGAGCGAAAAACACACTTTCTTTGTCTCCATGTTAGTCTTACCAGGTTCACTCCAAATCTTAAACCCCTAGAGGACTGAGAAAAATGCTACGCTTGATGGCCAGACGTGCTACCATTTGAATTTGGAAATTCACACAATGCCATCCAGTCCTCACCTAGCCCCTTGGGTTGATGGTAGTTTTGAGCACGGGTCCTGGGAGGGTGTCTGGGAACTCTGCTCCCCATGGCACCCTGCCGCCACCCTGGGCCAGCATCATGACATCATGGAAAATGCAGTCTCTGCATGCCAGAACTTCAAAACCAACCTGAAGAAGCTCAAATTAGCTGAGCCCTGCTCCACTT
Source organism: Oreotragus oreotragus (assembly GCA_006410675.1). NCBI lineage: Eukaryota > Metazoa > Chordata > Mammalia > Artiodactyla > Bovidae > Oreotragus > Oreotragus oreotragus. The sequence goes on from SJYX01021612.1 coordinate 285,396, forward strand.
GCATTTTTAGAGGGGTCTTTGTGCTTTTTAATTAAGAGCTTATTCAAATAACCGTTCATGCAAAGGTATCCAATGACTAGGCTAGGTCTTAGTATAATTCCAATTGTCAGACTGTTAGGAACACAGTGGAAGGAGCTCTGTGATATTTTGGTGTAATATACGGATATTTATAAGCTCATCTCAATTTTGTACTATTTTTGGCAATGACATTATTCCAATGCCTTGTTCTTCTAATTCTGAGACTCAAGTCAAAAGCTGATGAAGCACCATGAGTAAGAATCTTTGGGTCTATTTAAATTTTTTATGCAGTTCAAAAGATTCAGCACAAAAGAGAAATTACATAAACAATTTATGTTTTACAATTTATAAAATTTCTGCCTGTTAAATAAAACAATTTGAGCAGGAGGTAGTGATTAGTTTTATAAAGGTAAAATATGCAAATTGTATAAAATTAGTATAAATTACTAAGTGAGCTATAATTTGATATTTGCTGACACAGGAAAAGTTTTCCTATTCTCAGCATCCATTTAGTTAATAGGCGATTTACTATGTGTTTCATAAACAGTTTTAAAACTGTTTATAAAAATCAAGTACCTACATATAATTTCAATACATATGTAGATACATAAAGTTTTGAGTAAATAATACTGTGGCATATATTGTCAAGTTTTCAAATGATATCATCAAACATATAATGTGTATGAATCCCCTCAGTTCCTTTAATCACGCATTATATTGAAAGCACCGACATTAATTAGTCTGCCTTTTTCTTTGTACACTTTTCTTTCTTGATTTGTGCTTTAACAATTAACTTATTCCTTTTCATATCATAGAATCATATCTATAAAATATTTTTAATAATATAATCAAATCATATTTCTATGATTATTTGGCCACATGAGGTGGCCAAAGTACTGGAGTTTCAGCTTCAGCATCATTCCTTCCAAAGAACACCCAGGACTGATCACCTTTAGGATGGACTGGTTGGATCTCCTTGCATATATCACTAAACTAAAAATCTTTACTGAAATCAAGCATCTTTGTTAATAGGCAACTCTATTCTACTTGAACTANTGATTATTTGGCCACATGAGGTGGCCAAAGTACTGGAGTTTCAGCTTCAGCATCATTCCTTCCAAAGAACACCCAGGACTGATCACCTTTAGGATGGACTGGTTGGATCTCCTTGCATATATCACTAAACTAAAAATCTTTACTGAAATCAAGCATCTTTGTTAATAGGCAACTCTATTCTACTTGAACTATCCTAATTAATTTGTCAGCCTCATCGTGTGATACCAAGATCCGCTCACTTATTACCAGTAAATGTACAGAGGGGAAAAATAGATCACGCAAGTTCTAAAATAACTATTAGATTGTGTTTCTCATTGATGGTATTGGATTACTGTTACAGTCGGCACATTCAGCTGATAACATATGTTTTACATAAAATAATTTGCTTAAACCAAAGATCCTTAGGTAAATGGTTGATGAGGCTTCTAATAGTATAATTCTGAACATTTGTCTGCTTCATAAAATCACATCCAAGTGTATATGATTTACCAAAACAGTGTTTGCTGCTTTCTCCTTATAAATCTAAGATTTCTTAGGGGTATCACTGAAAACTTCTGTGAGAGTGGCAAGGAATGCCCCAAGGAGCCGGGGTCGGTGGAGACACCATCACCTCACCTAGTATTCCTTCTAGACCTGCCCGTCCTCCCCAAGGAGCCCCAAGTGCAGCTCGAGGGCGTCCTGAGGACTCAGGAGCACAAGCCCCCCGGATGCGCGGTGTCTCCTCGCCTCCCAAGGCACCTCCACGGCATGAATTTGTTCCGCATACTTTTCAAAACAAATGCTTGCTTTCATTTAATAGTAAGTGAATCAGATTTTCTTTGTAAAACTCTATCTCTATTTAAATTATTAAAATTCAACGGCATTTGAGCCATTCTGTAAGGTAGCATGAACATATCGGAATTGATCTGTTTTTTTCACTATTGTCAAAATCCAGAATGGCTACAATTACCATATGTGAAATAGATTGCCAGTCCAGGTTCGATGCATGAGACAGGGTGCTTAGGGCCCGTGCACTGGGATGACCCTGAGGGAGGGGATGGGGAGGGAGGTGGGAGGGGAGTTCAGGATGAGGAACACCCAAGGCTGATTCATGTCAATGTATGGCAAAACACACTACAATATTGTAAAGTCATTAGCCTCCAATTAAAATAAATAAATTAATAAAAAAGAAAGAAAGAAAGAAAAAAACCAAATCCTACCACTTTTAGTTCAGTTCAGTCGCTCAGTCGTGTCCAACTCTTTGCCAGCCTATGAATCACAGCACGCCAGGCTTTCCTTCCATCACCAACTCCTGGAGTTCACTCAGACTCACGTCCATCGAGTCAGTGATGCCATCCAGCCATCTCATCCTCTGTCGTCCCCTTCTCCTCCTGCCCCTAATCCCTCCCAGCATCAGAGTCTTTTCCAATGAGTCAACTCTTCTCATGAGGTGGCCAAAGTACTGGAGTTTCAGCTTCAGCATCATTCCTTCCAAAGAAATCCCAGGGTTGATCTCCTTCAGAATGGACTGGTTGGATCTCCTTGCAGTCCAAGGAACTCTCAAGAGTCTTCTCCAACGCCACATTTCAAAAACACCAATTCTTCGGTGCTCTGCTTTCTTTGCAGTCCAAATCTAACATGTATACATGACCACTGGAAAAACCATATCCTTGACTAGACGGACCTTTGTTGGCAAAGTAATGTCTCTGCTTTTCAATATGCTATCTAGGTTGGTCATAACTTTCCTACCACTTTCCTACCATTTAGGGATCCCTAAATGAGAAAAGTTTCCAAAAATGTGAGATGAAGTGAAATGATGCATTGAAGGGCCATTTATGAGTTAAAATTTTGTGGTTTTGTTCCTAGAAGGCAAAATACTAATGAATTAAGTGGGAGTTAGTGAACCAAACTCTGGGGAAGGAAATGGCAAGCCACTTCAGTGTTCTTGCTTGGAAAAGTCCCCTGGACAGAGGTGCCTGGTGGGCTGCAGTCCATGGGGTGGCAAGGAGTGGGACATGATTGAGTCACTGGGGGCACAGTGAGCCGGAAGAGCATATCTGTCACTCGGCTCAGCTGCTGCGAGTGCGTGCTGAGTCGCTGCAGGCGTGCACAACTCTCTGTGACCCTATGGGTGTGTAGTCCACCAGGCTTCTCAGTCCACGGGATTTGCCAGGCAGGGATACTGGAGAGGGTTGCCATCCCCTTCTCCAGGGGATCCTCCCAACTCTGGAACTGAATCCAAGCCTCTTACGTGTCCTGCATTGGCAGGTGAGTTATTTACCTCCAGCCCCAGCTGGGAAGCCCTCTGTTGCTGTAGGGGGTGAATAATCATGCTAGCACCAAATCAAAAGATGTGGGGGAGCACAGGAGCAGCAGGAGCAGGAAAGAGGAGAGAAGAAGAAGGGCGGGAAGGAGAGGGGAAGGTTAGAAGGGAGGCAAGTTACTTCTACTAAACCGACCAGTGATCAAGCCTTCAAGCAATTGAAAATATATATATATTTTTTTAATGTTACAAGCTCACAAAGATTTCAAAGGACTATCTTAAATGCCAGATCTATCCAGGTGGATCTAGAAAAGGATTAACTTGCTAGAATCTCCCTGCAAGCCTCCGCAGCGTGAGGAAACCCGGAGAGGCTGAGCAGCTTGTCCAGGGCCACACAGCCATGGAGTTTTGAAGCCAGAATCTGAACTCTGACGTCATAGTTCTGTTGCCAGATCTTAACCACCGACTCCTCAGTGCGGCTGAGAGCTGATCACCTGTCCAAGGCTGTGCTCCTTACTCTTGTATGAAACGGGGTGAGGATACCAGGTCTGTTGCCAGAACTAAATGAGATGAGTGTTTATCGTCACACACTGTTGGCTGTTTGCAGTACAGGGGCAGCGACTGTACATGTGTGTGCCTGTGTCTCTCATCCTAGAACTATGTCTTATATGCAGCAGATGCAAAAGTACAGGGAGAATAAATGAATGGATATATAAGTTCAGGTGAAAGTCACACAGCAGTGTTCAACTCTTTGTGACCCCATGGATTACAGTTGATGGAATTCTCCAGGCTGGAATACTGGAGTGGGTAGCCTTTCCCTTCTCCAGGGAATCTTCCGAACCCAGGGATCGAACCCAGGTCTCCCACATTGCAGTGGATTCTTTACCAGCTGAGCCACCAGGGAAGCCNGGAATACTGGAGTGGGTAGCCTTTCCCTTCTCCAGGGAATCTTCCGAACCCAGGGATCGAACCCAGGTCTCCCACATTGCAGTGGATTCTTTACCAGCTGAGCCACCAGGGAAGCCCAAGAATGCTGGAGTGAGTGACCTATCCCTTCTCCAGGGGATTTTCCTGACCCAGGAATCAAACTGGGGTTTCCTGCATGGACGGCAGATTCTTTAACAACTGAGCTATCACGGAAGCCCATAAGTGTGTAAGTAAATGTTAAAAACACATTTAAAAGTGTTCTTGGGAATTGCTGTGTGACTCAGGGAGCTCAAGCTGGTACCCTATGACAGCCTAGAAGGATGGGATGGGGTGGGAGGTGGGAGGGAGGTTCGGAAGGAAGGGCACGTATGTGCACCTATGATTCATGTTGCTGTGAGGCAGAAACCAACACAATATTGTCAAGCAATTATCCCCCAATTAAAAATAAATACATCTTTAAAAAGGAAAAATGAAGTGTTTTTAACAATAATTTTCATCAGTTTTATTTTGTCTCATATTTATCCCTTCATTGCTATTTGTGAACCTACCCTCCCCTCCTCCCTCTACCAGAGTGTAAGAATATCTAGTTTAGGGATCGTAACTTACCAGTGTTTATACTCACACAGAGAGGCCACAAAATAAATACTGACCGGATGCGATTGAGCCTACTTTTACTCCAAGGCATTGTCATTCCTGGTCCATTTGGGAAGGGAAGTACTCAACGGAAAGAAGACTTTCTTGGAGGCTTAATATTAATAGAATTCTGGCCTAAGTGCCAGTCAGATTCACATTGGAACAGCAGTTTTCCTGTTTGTATACATAGAAGGATGCCACTGGAAACCAGAAGTCCCCAGCTGGCACCGGGCTGGGTGTCGCAGGGGCAGGGACGTGCCCATCCCTCCGCAGTGATGTCTGGCTGTTCCCTGACCCCCAGCATCCTCTGCCCTCTGCCAGGGTGGAAGCAGGGATCACCCTATCTCTGCTGGCTTCTTTCACAGCATGGACCACTGGCTAAAAATGTAGACCGAGGTTAACCCTGCAGAACGCTCAGCTGGGGGATTTTAAAGCCAACACCCTCAGCGCTCACCTGCACATTAAGGTTTGGTCAGTGCACCTGAAACGTTAGAACAGTGGCCTTTCTCTCCTACGGGTAAGAGACTGCCCGAAAGCCTGAGCTTATAATCAACAAAACCTCTGTGGCAAGGAGTGAAAGCTCACTTTCAGAAACATTAAAATTTAACTCAGCCCTTCAATCAGAGGAAATCCGTCTTTCTATAAATCCAAGAATCCTCTCTAGAAGAAATAGAATAGCAAACGCTACCCTGGTAAATATGTTTGAAACCATAGACGTCTAATGTCTAGGTGGCATTCTATGAATATTGAACATACATAAAGCTTTTTAATAGAAAGAGGAGACACCCCAGATTAAATAATTTTTCATCATATTTGTTAATTCCAAACTATGAATGCACATGATGAGTGGAATACATACCAATTTACTTAAAAGTATCATTTTAAAAAATGTGCATCAGAAGTCTTCAGAGGGGAGTTATGTTTGCTTGTCTGCTTGTTCAGGGGTGGATACGCCAGCTCAGAGGCTTCTGTGCCATCTAGGTGGTACCAATGATAGTGATTCTTCCTTCTGCAGGTCTCTGAAGCCTTGCTCAGGAGACCCGGCAATGCCATGCAGGATGCACTCATCTCGGGAAGAAGACCAGACTTTGAAGGACAGTTTGGGACTTCTGGGGCAGGTGAGAAACCACAAACAAAGGTAGATGGCAAAGCGGGGAAAACCACCCATGATTTGTCAGCATCATCAGTTAACCTCCTCCTGCAACTGCAGTGCAGGAAAAAGGTACCTGATCCCTGACATTCACTCTGCATTTTCACTTGACACACTGGTGCACGGAACATCTTTCATGCCCGCCTTCCCTGTGGCACTTCCTAAGGACATAAACACAGGGACACAGCATCTTGTCCTGTGATGTCAAAGGCTGCTATCAGCTAGATGAAGCCGGTTCCAGACCTTATTAGTCCAGTCTTGTCTCTTGGCAAGCGTCATACCTCAGCATGAGAAAATGTGAACTCTGCTCACCTCTCTTTGATTTCCAAGTCAAGCGGGGTTTATGTATAAGCCCTCTGGCACCAGGCTGCAATGTAGAGGCCTCTGTCTGTACTGAGAGTTAACACAAGACAGGTCTTTAAATTGATTGGACTGCTGGAATGGGTGCAAGGGTGTCGTGTGTGTGTGTGTGTGTGGCTGTGAATCCCTACATGGTATTCCTGTGTTGTGAAGTTGTGAGATCCTGACGTGGTGTCTATCATCTGGATAGACCCATATGAGTGAGGGAGCCTCATTATCACAATGATGTTGACAAACTCAAAAGTACAGAGAAGAGAGGCAACAGTGATAAAGTACCTGAAAGGACTGATTTATGAGAGAGAATGGAAAGAACCATAGATAACAGTGAATAGCGTTTTGTCTTTCTCGCATAGCGCTTTGGGGAAATTCTCAACAGGAATGTTGGCAGAAAAACTCAGAAAAAGATATCTGGAAAACAATCAAAGTCAGTGCAAAAATTTAGGAGGAACTGAAAAGAAATAAAAGACACAATTTGGTTAGGTAAAATTGGGCAACACCTGGTTTGGTCCGTGACTCAGAAAGTGATAATGTTGTTGAAAGATCTATTCTTATAAAAAATGATTTGAAGTTATAGTGAATGAATATTATATATTTACATTGCAAACAACCAACTCAGAAATAAATACATGACATGTAAATCGTAGCATATGTTGAAATGTGAATTATCTGAGGAGCTGGAACCTTAACACGTTAGATCTGATAGAGCAAATCTCAGCAGACAGGTCAGGGATCAGAGTGAATTGCTGTTGCCCAAAGGGGTGATCAGTATCATTTTCCCTTTCCATCGCTTCGCTCTATACTCCAGTACAGAGGATAGCTGTTTGAAGTCTGATCCCTGGGAATAAAGTAAATATCAATCAGGGATTGATATCTGCTGACATCAGGGAACAGAGAAACACCTGATTTGCTTATGGAAGTGCAATGCCACGGGAGCCCGTGTTTATATGAAACGAAACATTTAGGATGCCTTACAAGAAGGTATCATAATTTTCCTCCGAGCAACTTTGCCTTGGCCATCTTTTCAGATGCCTTCCTATGAGCTGAGTTGGACCCAAGATCATTTTCACTGGCCAAGTACCACTGCTTTTTAAGGCAAATGGGATCAGTGACCAATTGTTGCTTGGTTGTTAAGCCACGTCTAGCTCTTTTGCGACCTCACGGACTACATTCAGCCCCTCAGGCTCCTCTGTCTTCAGCAAAGTGCTCGTGTGCTGTGACCACAACAGCGCAGAGGAGCCTGTCTGCAGCCGAGTGCCTGCAAAGTGATCATCATCCTGTTAGACTGCGTGGATCTTAGTCAAAATATTTGATGAGCTGTGTGTAAAAGTGTGTGGGTGTGGGGAGGCAACACCTTTTTTAAGACAGGAGGTTACAGATAGAGGATCATAGAGGCTACGTTATAATCGGGGACCAAAATCTGGTGCAATTTTCAGGAATTCATGATATTTTGACATATCTATTAAAATCAAAACCTACCCCCCGATACAAAATATCCGAGTGTGATAAAGAAGTGGGAAAGGCACTTTGTTCTCAGGGTAACACACACTGTCACTGAGCTTCTCTCCCTTCCGTAGGTTTTTTCCCAGGCAATAATCGCCCTTCTCATTTTGAAGAGATCTGAGATGCTCCTCCCCTCCAGTTCATATCACATGTCTGCTCAGTCGTGTCCGACTCTTTGCAACTCCATGGACTGTAGCCCGCCAGGCTCCTCTGTCCGTGGGATTCTCCAGGCAAGAATACTGGAGGGGGTTGCCATTCCTNGAGATCTGAGATGCTCCTCCCCTCCAGTTCATATCACATGTCTGCTCAGTCGTGTCCGACTCTTTGCAACTCCATGGACTGTAGCCCGCCAGGCTCCTCTGTCCGTGGGATTCTCCAGGCAAGAATACTGGAGGGGGTTGCCATTCCTCTCTCTAGGGGGCCTTCCCAACCCAGGGATGGAACCTGGTCCTCCCTGCATAGAAGGTGGGTTCTTTACCGCTAGCGCCACCTGGGAAGCCTTATACGATAAATATGTACTTCTTCAAATACTCATTTCAGAGCACTCATTATTAGCAGAAGCCAAAATAAAATGTCATACTTTGCACAGTTTTTTTTCAGAAGTCAGTCCAGAGGAAATTTTTGTCTTCCCTAGAAATGCAGATGAGCTGGTTGGGGGGAAGTTGGATGGGGTGCAAGGCTCTTCCACCCACTTTTGTGGGGATGGATTAGAAAAAGATTCCTCAGCAGTTGCTTTGCTTGGGTAATGGTGCTTTTTTGTTTCTAGTTCCCCGCAGTTAATATTACTATAGGAGGGATCACAAACATCTCCCCTGGTGTTGCCTTCATGCCTCCAGGGCACTGTGGTTCCCATCCTCTTCCTTCAGAGGCCGCAGGATCCCAGCTCCCCATCCTTGCCCCCGTGGTGTGCTCAGAATGTGGTCCTCCCCTTGGGGGGGCACCGGATCCCGTTTAACTCCCGTCTACCCCTCATTATCCATCCACTCGGCAAGCCGTGCTCACTGACCTACATCCCTGACATCAGATAGCTAAATCACCCTTTAGGGAGCTCCAGGTCAATTCTGAAATGGTCACTTTGAAAAATTATTCAAATCTTCTTCCATTCACAGAGTCAAAAAAAAACAACTTTTTTTTTTTTTTTCCCACTCAAACCAAGGAACAGTAAAAAGGAAACGTTTGAGAATCACTTTCCAGAGAGAAATCTAAAATAATCACAAAATAGCTGAAGCCCATTAAGAGGCACTGACTTTGTGGATAGCAAACTTCCACCTTCAAGATAAGAAAACACGGGGAAGGCTTGCTGAGAGTGACCTGACAGAGCTGGAGACGAGGCTGGGGAGGAGCCCACAATGCCAGCGACTCCGGGGAAGGGAGAAGCCGGTGCCTCTTGTGGTGTCTTCACCTACTGGACACAGGGACACGTTCAGACAGACAACACAGTTAAACAAGTTATTTACGGCCACGCTTCCTCATCACAGCACAGCCAGAGAGAGACTACTTTTAAGTGTCCTTTATCTCTGTGGAGAAGGAGAATGCCAGCTGCCTTGGTGTTTGGTTTGTAGCCCTTCAGTTGCTGAGACTGTAAACCCTGCCGCCCAGGAGCGGAATGCCAGTGAGGAAAGCCTGTTAGTGCAGGGCATCCCAGGTGCCCACGGCTTCACAAAGAATGCAGAGATGCGGGGTGTCTCATGCCTCTGGGATGTGGGGGCTCTGAGTGTGTGTCTGGTTTCCACCTGAACCAACACTCCTGGGGTGAGCAGGGGCAATCTAAGACGGGTCCCGCCTGCAGAGCCCACTCAGCACCCCTGGAAACCCTGTCCAGGGAGGGGTGTTCGGCTTGGCCCTGAACAGAAGCCTCCTCTCCCTCCTCCCCTCCCTCCTCCCCCCCCTCTCTGTTGCAGGTCCCGGGCTGGCAGACCCGGGTCCCGAGGCTGGCATAAGCAGTTTAGGTGCAGCTACCTGCTGGGCCAGCTGCAGGGGAAGCAGGAGAGGCGGGTGCTCCGGGCCACCCGGCACTGCAGACCTACCCCCTGCCTGCCCTCCCCCACCTAGGGAAGTGGAACCAGGTCAGGGGCGTGCCCTGGTCCACGTGGTCTGCCAGGTGTGGGCCCAGGTACCGGTTAGAATTGCCGCTGGGAGGTCTGTGGGTGCTCCTCGGGCCTCCTGCTGCCCACAGGGGCTGTGCTCCCGGGAGGATGTCTACCTCTGGGAGAGGCCCTGCTCTCCTTCCAGGAGTCGTCCGGCAGTGCCGCAGAGGCTGGGCATGCCTCTGGACCCATTCCCGCTGACAGACACAGTGCTTCTCCCCACAGGCAGGCATGGGGCCCTGTGAACGGGGCTCCCAGGGAGTGTGGGGCGCTGCGCCTCCTGTTCACTCCCGGTGGCAGGGACGCTGGATTCTGGGTGTCTCTTCCCCCAACTTCCAGGGTTAGATTTAACCTGAACCTGAAGTTTCACCTCCGAGTGCATCCTCACTGGGTCAATAAATGATGTTGGGGGGACAAGCGGGCAGTGTTGGTGGCTGCTTCTCCTGGGGACCTGCTCTGGCATGGAGCTGCAAACTGCGGTAGGCATCGTGCGTGTGACAGACCGTCCACACACTCCCTTTCCTGCTTGTGGAAAGCGCCAGCTTCCGTAAAGGCAGTCCAGCACTGTGCCCATGCCGCACCCAGGCGGAGCCACTCTCTGGGCAGCAGGGAGTCATCCTTGATCCCATCTTCACGGCCCCCCCACCGTCTCTTGCTGCCCCCCAAACCCCGTGGCATCCCCCGGCAGGGTAGCTTCGTGCGTCCTCTGGGCCTGGGGCCTCCACGCCCTGTCCTGAATCTGGGACTTGGGGAGATTTCCAGACCCAAGTCTTTGCTGGTAGTGTCAAGGAAGGGACAGAAGCCTCAGACGGAAGCATAGGTCCTCCATGCCCCCGCTCCAGGAGAAACCGGAAGTGCACATGCTGGGCCCACCCCAGCTGAGAAGGCAGTGATTTCTGGCGTTGTTATCTCAAGGGCGATGTGCGTGTGCGCTGGGGAGGGGTGATGGTTAGTGGGTCCCCCGCTTTGGGATCCAGGGCTGGTGAAGTGTGGTGGTTCCCAGACACTGAACCCTCCACGCCCTCCTGCTCCCCGGCCCCCTGTCCCTATCCCTGTCGTTTTATCCCCCTTTCCTCTGATTCATTGACCACAAGCTAGTGGGCCACAGGCCCCGCCCTGACCACTTGGAGACAAAATGTTCAGGACCCTGGGCCGGGGCTGGAGCTGAGGGTGGCAGGAAGCTGGGCTGGGCTGTTCAGAGGGACAGTGGTCCAGGAGCGCCTCGAGGGCAGACCGCTCCCTGTCCTCCAGGAGGGCCTTCTTGGGACCTTCTGTCTCCCCAAGATGATACCTGTCTCTTATACACATCTCCGGCTGACTGAGGGGACACAGGAGTCCAGAGGGAAGGACTGCATGTGCAGGGGGCTGCCCCTTTCCTGAGCTTCTCGTCCCCTATCTCCGCTGCTCCACTGTTTGCCCATGACAGCAGCTAGTTATCAGAGTCATCAACCTCTGGAGTCCCCCTAACCTGAATTATTTGTTCCTCTCCCTGTTCCCACTGCAGCACCAAGACCTGTGTTCTTCCACCTCGAATCTATTAATACCAGGCAGAGGTCTTGGGACCACAGAGGAAGTGCCGGGGTCTCTCATCCTTAAAGGACAAGCAGAAAATGAGTGGCAGGTGGGCACACAGGGGAGGGCACGGGCGGGTGGCAGGGTGCGGAGCCTCTCTCATGACCTTGACACTGAGTGCGTGTCACCCGAGGGTGCTGGGAACGGTTCTTTCCCTTTTTCTAAGTGGTGACTGAGATGAAACACACCTCTTGCATCTCACGTGCGTCTGGGTGGTGCACAGTCTGGAGGAGCAGCCGTGTGTGGGGCAGGCTTGCAGAGTAGGTTGGAGCCGAAATCCCACCAAATCCCAGAGGTAAGAGAAAGGGCTTCACCCTGCCTTCCAGCTTTACATCTGCAGTAGAGGGAAAAAGGGGGAGAGGCATTTTAGACAAATGCAAGACCAGGGCTGGGACCCAGAACCAGCCTGCATCAATCCACAGGCCGTGGAAAAATTGGGCACCTGGTGGCTGTGGGCCCGCTGGTCTCTCTGTCACTGCGACCCAGTTAGGTTTGGTTTTGCCTGGCACAGAAAAGGCTATTTCTTCCTTTCTTGTTATTTGGTCCCTTGTGCTAAGCCTCACAGGACATGACCAGTGCAAACAAACATCAAAGATTAGACTGGTCACTCACGCACGTGTCCTCCCCCTACCCCCTTCCTCTGCGTGCTCATGAGCACTCTCACACACACACACACTCACCCTCACACGCACACACACACTCACACACGCACACACTCACACATACGCACACACACATTCTGACACACACACTCACACACATTCTCACACACACACTCACACGCACACACACACTCTCACACACACTCACACACACACCTCGCCCTGCCTTCTCCATGTCAGTAGATGAGTCATGATTGCTTATATAGGCTTAAAAGTTCACAAGGCAAACGCTTTCCTTTACGGTGCATCGAGCTGCCATAACGGCGCTGAAAACTGCCGCCAATGAGGTGTTAAGATGCAAGTTCTGCTGAAAATGATGCCAGCACGAAGCACCAGGATTCATTAAATCGGGCAGCCTTTCTCATTAAACGTGCAGATTGACAGTCAGGACTAACTGTCATCTGCGGTTTCCTTGGCGTCCCCCTACCCAATAATATACATATAGACGTTTTTGCCCACGTGCTATTATATTTAAAACAGAATAGTGACATTGTGCCTCTTCGGGGGTTGGTAGATGCCTGCTTTGTGTAAAAACAGCAGCGTTCTTTCTCCCTTTGTTGCTTCTCTGAAAGAAGAGGGACCCTAAGAAGAGGCTAACCCCCAAGGCTTCTAGTTAGGTCACCATATCAGATAAAATGGACCCATGTTACCTGGAAGAGATTTAAATATTAACCATGAACCCGAGACACTCGCTACTCTGGCGCTGTTCTCTCGCCACTTCATCCATGCATGCGTCCCACTTCCACTACCTCCAATAAGTCCTTTATGGAAAGTTCCTTATAACACGACTAAGGAGGAAGCATCCAAAAAGTCACATCCCTCTATGTGTAGAAACGTGACTGGATGAAGGAAAGGCACAAACTCATTACAAAAATATCGTTTTTCCTCAAAGATCTGAGGCCCCTAGGTGACACTGCTTTGCATCTTAACATAAAATATGTAATGCAGAACCTTCTGGTATTAACAGATAGCACCAGAGTAATCTGCCCTGGGCACTTTGCAAAGATGCAAGATAGCTGTGCCTTGAGGTAGGTAAAGAAAAAAAAAGAAAATGTTTCTTCCATAAATATGGGATCTCGATCATCAATGAACAAATATCCTGGAAGGCACTGTCAATATGAAATGTCATCTAGGGGCAAAGATGCTTTCCTGATTAAAAAAATAATAATTGTGCAGATGTGTCTGTGTACATGTATAGGAAATACTCCTCAAAAAGATAAAAAATGCAATTTTCCAGAGAACAACCCTAAGGACCCATTCATGACGGAGAGATCTTTTACTGAGAAGTGGCTTGCACGGCTCTATGTTCTGTTTTTGTTCACTTCCTATTATCCACTTCCTTAGCTGTACCTTCTATTAAAAAAAAAAACAACACTATGAGAGGGACACTTCTGTCTATGCAATGCCTCCCTCCTTTCACGCACTTCTGTTCTAGAAGAAGTGCTTCAGTTCACAATAAACTGATTTTTAGCTCACAGCCCCTTTCCCTCATTCTGTCAGGAGCTTGGATTTCTCTCTTAAGGTAAACTCTCTAAGGCCCCTTGAGCTACTACGAACTTGAAAGCACTTTCTCTGGGAAGCTTTTTCTCATTCTTTTTTCTCAGCCTTTCGCAGAGAGGATTATTTTAAAAGGTTGCTTTTTACCTTTGTGTATAAATATAGACAGATATAGATATAGATACAGAAAACCTGGGTAACGAGGCACATACGTCCCTTACATTCGCTCCACGTCACCTTCCCTGTGACTTGCACGCCTCTCTCTTCCAGCTGCTATTCCCCTAGGGCAGGCAGGAGTCTCCTCTTTTTTTGTGTGCATCACTGACTACCCTTGTCAAGCGCCTTAAAAAATAAATGATTAGAACATTTTTAAAAAGTCTTCACCTTTGTCCTTGGATCTGAGAGTATGACTTGAACATTCTTTCCAAGTCTAGCACAACCCGTAGTAACATGTGCAGTCTTAAATCAACGGTATCTTCACGATCTTGACATCCACAATTCTGCAAGCCAAGCCCAGACTGAAAACAATGCCCTTCTTTAATTACATAAGAGATTTTGAACTCATATTGCATGAAAGAGTCCAGAATAGCCAATAATATGTTACAAAAGTACTTGGCTAAAAATAGTTATTTACAAGGATAAGCCAAATCCCTGAAAAAATCTACAACTTTTGGCAAAAATGATTTGAAAAATAAATATGTCCTGAAAATCACACATGGTTTTATGCCCATAATGGGTTTTCTTTGGAATAAAGTTCACATACAAAAACCTGTGATACAAATTAAATGTATTTTCCATGGAGATGCATTAAACACAGCAAATGTTTTTATGTGGGTCAAAAATGTGTGAGATTAGTATATATTGTAATGCTGACATTTTAAACTACTGAGAAATAGATCGTGCGTCAAATAGCATTGAGAAAACTGATTTGCTGTCTCAAAAAAAATCAACTTCAATATACTTAAAATAGTTGAAGCTATGTATGATGTTTTTCCCTGACTACAATAAAATAAACTAGAAATCAATATTAGATAACTAGATAGCTCTCCAAAATTTGAGAAATAAACACTATACTTCTAAATAATTCATGGATCCAAGAGTCACATAGAGAATTGGAACATAAATTAAAATGAATTGCAATTAAAATACATAGTATACAAATTTATAAGATGGAGATAAAACAATTCTTTGAAGGAAATTTTCTTTAAATACGTACACTGAAAACAACAGATGTTTCAAACTAATTGCTAAAACTTACACAGGAATAAATTACAGAGGAAAAGAAAATTAAACTTAATCATAAAAAAGGAAATGAGAAACTTAACAGTAGTGTTCAATGGAATTAAAAACAGAAAAAAAGAAAAATCAATGGAATTAGAGGAGATTGTTTCAAAAGGATCAATGGAACTGATGAACCTTTTAGCCAGACTGATCAGAAAAAAAAAGAGAGGACATAAATGATTAATATCAGAAATTAAAAAATGACATCACTAGAGAATCTGCAGATATAAAAAGGAGAGCAGAGCAATATTAATACTGAAGACACACACAGTGCACAATGCCACAGACTCAACAGATTTACTGAATAATACAAAGTATCAAAGCTCACTCAAGAAGAAATAGATTACCGGAATAGTATTATATATACATATATATATATATGTAAAAAGTAAAGTTTTAGTTTAAACTCTTATCACTGAATTCAAGTATCTTTACTGGCAAATTCTGTCAACACTTGAGGAAGAGATAATACCAATACCAGTTCCACATAACCTCGTCCAGAAAATACAGGATAGAGAAAAATTTCAAGTTTATTTTATTAGCCCAGCATTATTCTGATATCAGAACTAGATAAAGATAGCCCACAGAAACAAAAAGTATAGATCAATAGCTCTCAAAAAGTAAGGAAATGAAATCTAGCATTATTAAAAAACACATAATAAATCAAGATTAAATGGTAGTTATCAACAGACATACAAGGCTCAGTTAATATTTGCAAACTGATCAATATAATTTGCTATATGAACATGCTGCAGGTGAAAAAACATTATCTCCATAATGTTTGTTTGCTTTGCAGACAAAGCATTGACAAAATCCAACAACTATGCTTTATTAAAACAAAAACAGAGAAATAAGCTTCCTTAACTTGAGAAGGGCAAGCTGCACAGAACCGCAGCTGTTATACTTAACGGTCACAGGCAACACTTTCCCCCAAGATTGAATACAATACATTGATTGACTGAGAATAAAAACAAGGATGTTTCCTATCAACATTTCTATTCAATACCTATATCAGTTTTCTATTGATGAGCCAACAAATCATCAAAAACTTTGCGTCTAAGGATCACTCGTATTTATTGTTTTATCTATCTGCGGGTCAGAAGTTAAAATCCAGGGGTCAGCAGGACTCTGTTGACTGGAGGCCTGAGGGGTGAACCACCTCCTGTCTGTTCAGATTGTTGGCAGAACTCAGTTTCTTGCAGTTGTAGGACTGAAGTCCCCAGACTCTTGCTGTCTGTCCTTGAAGGCTGTTTCCACTTTCCTTGAGTCCGCCCACACTCCTTGACTAGTGGTCCCTTTCACCATGTTCAAAGTCACCAATAGTGGCTGAGCCTGTATTACAACCAGAGGTTTTCTCTTTTCTTTCTCTCAGCTGTGTTAACCCTACATGAAAGTTTAGTTCAGTTCAGTCGCTCAGTTGTGTCCAACTCTGTGCAACCCCATGACTCGCAGCACGCCAGGCCTCCCTGTCCATCACCAACTCCTGGAGTTCACTCAGACTCACGTCCATCGAGTCTGTGATGCCATCCAGCCATCTCATCCTCAATCGTCCCCTTCTCCTCCTGCCCCCAATCCCTCCCAGCATCAGAGTCTTTTCCAATGAGTTAAGTCTTCTCATGAGGTGACCAAAGTACTGGAGTTTCAGCTTTAGCATCATTCCTATGAAAGGACTCCTGTAATCTTAAATGCTAGCATGATTAGATTGTGTCCAGTTGGATAATCCAGAATAATCACTTTACCTCAAAGTCCATACTCTTAATCGCATCTGCAAAGCCCCTTTTGCTACTTAAGGCAACATTTTCACACGCTCTGGTAATTAGGGTGTGAGCATATTTTTCGGGGGGGAGGGCATTATTCTGCCTACTAAAACAGCATGAGGAGGAACTACCCATACAGGATAGTGAGGAAAAGAGAGAAGTGGCATTATAGGAGATTAAAAATAAAGGCTAAGATTATTTCTATTTATAGACTAGATTATCTATGTCAAAATTCTAAGACATCTAGAAAAATAGTAATAGATATTATAAGAGTTCAGCAATATTGTGGTATTTAAAGCCAACAAAAAGAATTGCATTTTTATATGCTAGATATATTTTTATATATTAGATATAAACAATTAGGAAAATTTCAAAGAAAAAATTTTCAGTGAGGCCAAAAAACTTGAAATATTTAGAGATTGTTTGAGATTTGCAAAATAGTAAACTGAAGAGAAAAATCAAAGGACTAATAAATATATATGTATGCCTACATACATCTATGTTAGTCATATATATACACACGTATACATACACAAAATTATCCAGCTTTTTTTCATGAATTGGAAATCTGAGTCTTGTTAAGATGTCAGTTTCCCTTGAGTGTGCGTGCTAAGTCACTTCAGCTGTGTCCACCTCTTTGGACAGTCTACTAGGCTCCACTGTCCATGGGGTTCTCCAGGCAAGAGCACTGCAGTGGGCTGCCATGCGCTCCTCCAGGGGATTTTCCTAAGCCAGGGACTGAACCTGCATCTCTTATGTCCCCTGGATTGGCAGGTGAGTTCTTTACCACTAGAGTCACTTGGGAAGCCCCAATTTCCCCTCACAGATTTATAAATTCAAAGTAATCCTAACTAAAGTCTCTGTAGGCACGCTTATTGAAAGCAACAGTTAACCTAAAGTTTATGTGAAAATCTAATTTGGCCATCACTGAAGTCTCCAAAAGTATAAAATGAAACAAAAAAATTTTTTCTTTGGAGCAAAAAGAGACTTTTCAAATAAATAAACTCCGAAAATCTATCTCCTCCTTTAACATTTAGCTTTCCAGAGAGAGATAACTTCCGAAGTAAATTTTTTTCTGAAAGGAAGACACTTTAAATTTATTTTAAAAGACCATATTATTGGTCAAGGAAAAACTGACCTAAAAATTAGCTCCATCCTGTCAAAATGATTATCTTTAGCATGGAGCAACCAAGGACTTGCAAAATCATTATCTTTGGCATGCAAGAACCAAGGACTATTCTTTTTTCCCATGAACTCCATGAAAACTACAGATGAAGAACTTCAGCCAATCAAGCAGTGACCATGGAAACTAAACTCCAAATGGATGAACCTATGACTGCAACTGCTGATCAGGATGACTGAACATAACCCCACAAGCGGGATTTGCTTTCACGATGTGAAGGAAGGCACCCAGCCAAGATTTCACAAAGATAAAAACGAACACAATTTTTGTAACTAGGATATCTCTTTTTAAATGGAACATCAAGAAAAAATAGAAAGATATTTAACAAAATAATGCTAATGCTAAAAAGAAATTATCATAAAAATGATGTCATATTTACTATTACTTGTAGAAGGTATTAATAGATACTGCCTAAATAATGAAAAGATGAAGGGTGCTAAATTAAGTTTTAATTATAAAGGTAATCACTAAAACGAAAAACCAAAAATGCCAGCCTTCCTAAACACAAAAATCTATTCACCAAAAAAGCACAAAAAAGTTGAACACCTATTAAAGGCTTTACACATCAATAATACACAAAATTATATGAAAGGACTAAAACAAAACATACATTTATTTTGATAAATGTAAATAAACACATTCTAAAGTAAAACCCAAATTTATATTGTTCCACTTAAAATGTGGTGATTTTAAAACTTTAAAACAGAAGAATTAGCAAAGAGCTATAAGAGGAAAAGAGAAAGCAGGTGACTTAATTTTAAAATCAAACAAGGAGTTCGGGTGAAACCTTTAAACAAGATTAAAAAGAAACTATAATATAAAAATGAACTATTGGTAAGAAAGACATAGCAGTTATGAACATCTATGCCGTATGAATGAGACACAAATCACAGAACCCTCGAGAATGAGAAGAGCCATAAGCACTAATCATGTCATTAGTAAAGGAGCTTTACCTGACATACAGCAGATACTGTCTCCAGGAAAGAGGCAGTGTTTTCTTTATGTCTGTCTGTGGAATGTCCACTGAAATAACCCATACACTAGGGCACAAATAAAGCTTAAGAAACTGAAGCGCCTCTTGTGTTTCACTATTGAGTGTAATTCTGGCTTTGGGGCAAAAGCAGACACATTTTATCAATTAGGAAATGGCCATCTGTTTTTGATTTATTAATTTTTTCTAAAATCATGGATAGTTGTTGAATATTTCCAAATGCCTGTCAGCATGTATGGAGAGGAGCATATTTTTCTTTAGATCTTTAATATTATGGATTAGATCAATAGCTTTCCTATTATTCAACCATCCTACCATCTGGAATCAGCTCAAGATTATTAAATAATTATGTCAGTAAAGTGTTCTTTGATTATGTGTATTCATTTCACATTTAGGATTTTTCATATATACACGTCTATATATACTGCTGATACGTTAGTATGCAAAATATCCCTTTGACTATCAGCATGCTCGCTACAAACCAGCATCGTCTAACACTGGGGAGGAGGCTCTAACCAATGCAATTAGATAAGAAATAAAGCAAGTTGAAAAAAAGTGGAAAAGATGAGATAATTTTCTCACTATATGATCATATGTGACATGAAAAAAATGAGGGAATCAAGAAAACACTTTTGAAAATAATATCAAAATTCAGAAATTGTGCCAAGTGAAAACATAAGGGTTGCCATCTCCTTCTCCAGAGGATCTTCCCAACCCAGGTCTCCCGCAGTGTAGACAGAGGCCCTACCATCTGAGCCACAAGGGAAGCCTATATAAACTGGTATATACACATATTCATTTACACACATATGTGCCTGTGTAATGGGAACGTGCCCATTTAAAGTAATGAAACCTGAATACACTCAAATATAAAATGACTAACTTCAAGAGGAAAAAAACAAGACTTACTAGAACTAACCTTTCCAATATTATACAAAGAACACAAAAATAATTGAACATAAGAAAGGCATACCATGTTCTTGAACACGAATATTCAAAACGAAAGATGTATGAAGTTCTCACAATTTAATTTGTGGGGTGGGAGGTGGGAGGGGGGTTCATGTTTGGGAGTTCGTGTAAAAAAATAAATAAATACACAAAAAAAGAAAAATAACTAATAAAATAAAAATAAAATAAAAAAATAAAACCAAAAAATAAAAATAAAAAAAATAATTTACAGATTTCACATAGCTCCAATAAAAACATGCCAAGATGTGAAAGTTGGACTGTGAAGAAAGCTGAGCGCCGAAGAATCGATGCTTATGAACTGTGGTGTTGGAGAAGACTCTTGAGAGTCCCTTGGACTGCAAGGAGATCCAACCAGTCCATTCTAAAGGAGATCAACCCTGGGTGTTCTTTGGAAGGAATGATGCTAAAGCTGAAACTCCAGTACTTTGGCCACCTCATGCGAAGAGTTGACTCATTGGAAAAGACTCTGATGCTGGGAGGGATTGGGGGCAGGAGGAGAAGGGGACGACCAAGGATGAGATGGCTGGATGGCGTCACGGACTCGATGGATGTGAGTCTGAGTGAACTCTGGGAGATGGTGATGGATAGGGAGGCCTGGCGTGCTGCGATTCATGGGGTCACAAAGAGTCGGACACGACTGAGCGACTGAACTGAACTGAAAGTTAAAGGATCCTAAAGCTCCTATGGAACGAAAAGAGTCAGAGAACATTGTGAGAGAGAAGCCAGTGGAGGGTGGACAGCCCACCCGAAACTCTCCAGTCATAAAGTGTTAGGGCCCTGGCACATGAAGAGATAGACCGAAGGAAATACCCTGAAATGCCCTGGGACTCTGGAATTTCATTAATATGGCAATTAAGTAAGAGGAGTACAGGTAGGCTTCTCAATCAGTGGTGTTGGGACAACCGATGGATTTATGAAAACAGGAACGTTGGACCCATTCTTTACACCACACCCCAAAAACTTCAGATGGTTCAAAGATTTAATTATAAAATGTAAACTTGTGAAAGGACCAGAAGGCATGGCAAAATGCCTTAATAATCTTCGAGAAAGAGCTGACTACAATCAAGAAGTCATAAAAGAAAATATAACTAAATTTTACTGCAAAAGCTAAAATTTACTGTATGAACCAAAAAAGAAAGAAATAATAATAACAAAGCTTGAGATAAATGTCAAACCTAAAAGACTTTTTACAGTAAATATCACAAGCCAAGTACCATTCTCCCTAAGAGACAACATTTCCCTCAAGCTGATAAGAAAACACCAACAACCCAACAGAAAAATGGGCAATATATAAAAACTGGTATCACAAGAAAGGAGATAGAAATGTAAGAAAAGATGCTCAACCTCACTTTTACTAAAGGAAAAGCACATTAAAATTATACTGAGGTGCCAAGCTCTGCTTACTACATCGAAAAAATCTGAAAGTTTGATCATGTACTTTCACTGAATCAGTGAAGAAGAGAGCATTCTAAACCATGACTATCAGAAGTGTAAATAAGTACAACCTCTGAAGAGGGCAAATTGGCACATTATTCAAAGTTACAAACTCCTATGCATTTTGACCCAGCAATTCCACCTCTGGAAATTTATCCTAGCATAACAAAAAACATGGGATTATGTGGTTATTTGCTATGGTATTATTCCTAATAGCAAAGTTGTACCGATGTCAATAATTGTTAACAAAATACAGATTCATTAAATTGCCAACTGCATAAATCAATACGACATATCACAGAATACAGTAAAATAAAGACAGAAAATACAAATAAAAAGTCCTAATAGAGTGAAAGACTTAATATTGCTTACATGTTAAGTCATCCAAAATGATATACAAGTCGATGCAATATCTATTAAAATTCCAAAGGCATTTTTTTTCAGAAATAGAAGACATCTTAAATTATGTGTGCAATTTCAAGGTGCCCCAAAGAACCAAAAAAATCTTGAAAACAAGAAATAAGTCTGGAGGTGTCCACTCTTCCTGATTTCAAAACATGTTGCAAAACTACAGTAAGCAAAAGAGAGCAGTACTGAGATTGAGACAGAAATATAAACCAATAGAAAAGAACAGATGACCCAGAAATCATGGTGTATGTGGTTAAATGATCTTCAACAAGGATGTAAAGATCACACAGTGGAGAAAGAACTCTTTCTTCAACAAATAGTGTTAGGAAAACTGGATATCCACATGAAAAGGAAAATTGCACTGTTATCTTACACTGCTTATGAAACTCAGTTCCAATTTTGCCAGATGAAAAAGTTCTGGAGAGAGATCTGTAGCAGAACAATGCGAACATAACCAACATTAACTAACTGCATACTTAAAGATGGCTAAGATTAGTATTAAAAAAAAAAGACAAGGAAAGCTCTTATAGACTTATTAGAAGTATCCTAAAGATTTATTACATGAAAAAGGGAAGATGAATAGTATGCATAGCATTCTACCTTTTAAATAAAAATGCGGACATTAAGACCATTTGCTTGCTTTGTCTAGAATGCACAGGAACATATTTTGAAAGTTTTCTCAAGAAGCTGACTCTTGATCTGTAAGGCCCAGAAGGTGTATGGTGAGAACTCTACAAATTGAATTGGGATACAAGAGGGTGACATTTTACACTGTTGACTTGTATTCATTTTTAAGTCAGGAGAAAGTAGTGAATTTCTAAAATTATGCTTAAGACATTGATAATTTGTTTAATTGTTATGAAATCAATAGATTGGAAATACTAGTTGGATGAAAGTACCATTTAGGGAAGTAGTGTTGAGAAAAGGTGGACTTTTGTTTGGGTTTGATAGCCTACACGGGTTTAGTTATCAACGCTATGTTCTGAGAACGTGGCCATGGAAGCCGGTGACTGTCTGGGCTGGAGGAACTGAGCCCTGGAATATTGACACATGAGTGCTGAGAACAGGCGCCATTGGTGCCATCTTCCAGACAGCTGCCCAAGTCCTCAGGAGACAAGATATGGTGAACAGAGCAGACCAGAGGGTGACCGCTTTAGTGATGGGACATACCCCGGAGGCTTGTCCACGTCCATAATGAGGACACCTCAGCGGAGCAGGGTGTTTGCAGGGGGGCTGGAATAGAAATGATGCCAGGCTGCAAAAGGAACAGAAAGGCTCTCTCCCCTCAGTACCCCGTTTGCTTGTCTGCAAAATGGGGCTGTTGAGGGGGTGAAATGGGTTACCACCCATAAAATGCCAAGAACAGGGCAGGCAACACAGCAAGTGTTCCATACAACAGGGGCGAGTAAAAACTGCCCCTCTGCAAGGGCTGCTGGGCACATGGCATCTTCTGGAACAGGCAGGAGTCCGTAAGAGCAAGGTGAAGTGGGGAAGGAGAAGTTGAGCAAAAAGGGGATTCTTGGCTCAGTGGGAGCTTTGAGAGTGGGGAGGGGAGTAGCTGGTGGAGCCAGTGGGAGCTTGGGGTGTAGGTGATGAGTGGGAAGGGCGCACCTGAGGCTGCAGCCGGTGTCAACGGGAATGGAGGGCTTTGAGGTTCTTTGCACAGAACCAGAACGTCACAGACATGCCCACAGCACTCTCTGCCAACTCTCTGTCGTCAGGGACTTGGGACGTCTCTTTGGCAGGACTTTGGGGTGACAGATGAAAGGTCTCAGGAGCACCACGCTGTGCCCCTTCTGGCCGCGGTGGGCACTGCACTGGCCTGTGCTGGGGAACAGACGGTGGACGCTTCACAGAAAGGATGCAATTGTAACGGAAGGCTTCTTGTCATTGTGGGAACTGTGTACTTTGCCCGCTTAGTTCTTCTTTCCCTCGTGGGGAGAGGAAGTACAACGTTCTAAATGAATAAGAAGGGGAAAAGGATAATAACATTCCCAAACTTTACAAATAAGTGATTCATAGAAAGTGAAAGTGCAGTGGCTCAGCTGTGTCCAGCTCTTTGCGACCACATGGACTGTAGCTACCAGGTTCCTCCATCCTTGGGGTTTTCCAGGCAAGAATACTGGAGTGGGCTGCCATTTCTTTAAATGACTTATATATTAGGGGCAGATAGTTTATATCTGTGATAAAACTGGGTGAAATTATTTTGTACTATTGCAGACTGAAAGACATACAAACTTTTCCCCCCCATATTTCTCTATGTACCAAAATACTGTGTTTCTTTTTTAGGGAAAAACTAGTGTACTCTCTTCTATGATAGGTTGCTTAGTACCAGTACCTGAAAAATTGCTATAGACTTACTTCCCAAGGACATTTGCCACACCTGAATGGACAGTTGTTACCAATGCACAATTTTTAAGCCATGATAGATTCTGGATTTTATTTAGTTTATTCACTAGTACTTGTATATACAATTGAATATTATCTAGTGTATTTTAGCTTGGTGGCTTTATGAAGAGGTACCTAGTTCAAGCATTGTTGATTAAATTTAGCAATGTTTACAACACATTTTGGAGAAGGAAGTGACAACCCACTCTAGTATTTTTGCCTGGGAAATCCCATGGACAGAGGAGCCTGGCAGGCTATAGTCCATGGGGTTGCAATTAGTTGGACATGTCTTAGAAGCGGCATGACTGAGCATGCTCAAGACCTTTACTTCTAAGGCACTAGGGATGCCTTGCAAACAACCCCATCAGAAGGCCGCAGAGGCTGGTATGAGAAGCTCAGTGTCATCCATTAAATTTAGAGCTGTGTCTTTGTGGAATCTGAAGGAACTGCCTCCCTTTGACAATCTTTTCTTTCGTTCTTTCTTTCTTTTTATGAGCCAGAAAGAACTGATGGTATCTTTGGAAACCTGTCCAGCCAGTATGAAGGGAGAGACATATAAAGCCTGTCTACAGACAAATGTCTGAAAGTGCAGCATCAGCAAGTTGATACTGTAGTCCTTGTCCTCCATTGCTTCAGTTTCCTTTGTAAGTGTCCTTATAACCTCAGCTGGTGTTGGAGAGGCCCATGAAGTTCAATGGGCACTTGCATAGCATTCCGTAACTGAATTGTCTTTGCGTCAGTAGGTAGAGCACAGATCAGCCAGGGCCAAAAGGTTGCAAAAGAGTAAGTCCAGTGGGCCTGCTGCCCCTCCTGAGCAGGCTGTGTGTGTCATATGTGAGAGTGTGAAGTGCTCACCCGATTCTCCAAGGGTGCGAAGGTAAAATCGCGAGCACAGGAGTCAAGCATCTCACTTCATCCTTCTCTTCATGAGGTTCAACAAAGAACTCCAGCTTCTGCTCTGGTGATTGTGAGCATCTTCCCAGGCTCGGTGACCCACGGCCACCACCCATGCCCGTGCTGGTGGTGTTAATGTAGATTGTAGGACTTAATCCAGCACGCTCCCTCGCTCGGCAGACAGTGGCTTCGGTAAGAGCTTTCAGGAGGGCATCCTTGGAAGTACCCAGCCCAACACTGCCTCCTCACGTGCGACTGCAGGTCGCGACACTTGGTGCCTGCAGTGGATGCTGAATTGCTTCATTTTCCTGCTGCACGAAAGGCTGGCCCTGGTTATGCCTTGCCTAGTGGCAAAGGTGTTCCCGCTGAGAAGATACGCAAGGAAAAACCCACGGGTGACATATGGAAATCCTGTTAGCAACGCCACGGCGAAGTGCAGACGGCAAACGAGGAGGGGGCTGGCCCATCCGTCGATGATACTGCCGGAACAGTTCAATTAGCGGGTAACGCACATTCTAAATCGCCAAGGCAGTAAATCTTGGACCGCGTCTCACATGCTGAGGGTCTTCAAGATTTTCTCTCTTCCATTTTTAGCATGGGGGCGGCAAACAGAAATAATTATGTAGGTTAGAACCAAAACCTCACCTAAAAGACAAATTCTCGGGGCTGGCATTAACATTTCACTGATAATGCTCTTTTCATAAATCTTGGCATTCCTGTTAAATTATTCATATGGTGTTCTAGGAGAACATATGACAATTTTTTTAAAAAATGTATTCTTCACAGCATCTTGCAATCAGCCAGAATGTCACTCCATGGGTTATTTTTCTGAATCTCGCCATCTGAATGTTCTGAATAAATTTTACTTTATTCAATAAGTTTCACTCTTGTTTCCAAGCATTCCTTTTATGATTTCTACAGCTTCACTTCTATTGTGTTACCCTCCTATTTTATTTCTTTCCCATCGTCTTGATCTCCCTTTATATCTGCCGTGAGCTTCACTTCACTGTTTTTGCAATCTATCATTTCAGCTTTGAAAAAAAAAAAAGAGGATATTTCCTATTATCTGATCTTCCCTAGATGTACTTAACTTTGTGACACTCGTATTTCTCTGAGTGACCTTTGTGATATAGCTCTTTGGTGCTACATCTTGAAAGTGCCTCTGACAGATTCAGCAGGTGCCCTTTTATTTCGTATTCTGGAACCACCCTGCCTGTCTTGAATACACTTTCTGCCAGCCCTGCATTGTCTGCCCTTCCTAAATCAGAGGCAGCACAGTCACAACGCTGTCAGATGCTCCCTCCAAGGGGCCTCACGCATTTTTTCTTCTTGGAGTTGTCAGATGACTTTTTCGTTGCTATTTGCCTAAGGAAATCTAACGTCAGTGTAATGGAAACATATAGACATCCTCATGTAGCCTCCATCTGGGCAGGTGGGTAGATATATGCCTTGCAAACCGTCAGCTGAAGTCTGCCTTTTCAGGGTAAGAAATCCTCTGCGTGTATCAGGTCACGTCCCTCTTCTGAGTCCTGAAGTCCTGCCTTGGGACTGTCCAGCAAGGACGGTCGTCTCTGGATGCTGGACCATACCATTTTTTACCAAGGTTGGTCTGAACTGTGACCCATTTTTCAAGCCAGTGACAGCCCTGTCCTGCCCCACTGACCCGATATAGCTCAGGGGCCTGCCCCATTTTCCAGGGGATGCAAATGAACCCCTGAATCCAAAATCGAATCCCAGAGAACGTCAGAAGGCTCTCAAGAGCTGTCTCCCCTCCATCATCTGGAACCAATAAGGCCCCATTTGAATAGTTTCAAGCTCTAGTCTGGTCCATGATGTTCACTTTTTTCAATAAATTAGAATAAATCATTTAATAACTAACAGATTAGAAAGCCTCTAGTATCATTCTTAGGTAAGTCGTATCCAAATAAGTCCCTTGGTGTGTAACAAAAAGATTTGTTATGAACCTCATCCAACAAGGAACTCTGTGGCTCTTTTTAATAAACAGTTACACAATACCTGAATGATTGGCGACTTTTAATGGGAAGAAGTAAGAAAAGTGGGTGAGGCAGGACCTGTCTGACTGATGATGCTTTCAGGGGGGATTTTGAGGCCGCTTATAAAGAAGATCTTTCTCTACAACCGAAAAGAACTCCTGACGACACGTCTAATGCTATCCTGAAGGGTAAAAGAATTAGGTGTTTGATTATGTTAATCCTATTGAGATGATGTGATTTTTTTTTAATCAAACTGTATAAATGAATAAATTTTCTTTCAGCTCTGAGAATGGGTATAAGCAAAGTGACTGCTCGGGGATGACCTTGGAGAAGATACAGGGAGCTCTTCCAATGTTTGAGATTCAGAGTTTTCCGCCTTCTCAGCTTCTGTGGTCCACCCACTGCCCACGAGGGCTACACTTGAAACTATGGGTAGTATAGAGTCTTGCCTTCAGAATAAGTCAGCTTCTTTCACGGGTTCAGTTTTCATTTCCTCTCCACCAGACGCTATCATCACCATGGCTACTGAGACTGCAGATTGCTTTCCACTTTCCAAAAGCTCAAACTCTGACACCAACCACAGTCCTGCCATCGCTCGTATTCCTTTATTCCAATTAACATATTGTTCTCTCTCTCTTTACCTTCCTTTCATCTCATCTAGTCCTTCCAACTTCCTCAATATCAGGGCAGACACATTTCAACTCTTGACGCTGGGTCCCCAAGGTTGACGATTAGTGCCATGTGGTAGCAATCGTCCTGAGATGACCCTCTCCACCTCTGAGGGCAAGGCCTTCCCAACCCTGATTGCCCCTCCCTCTTCTTTTCTCTCTCATCTCTGCTGTGGACGTCTTCTTTCACATCTCTGCTTGCGGACATTGCAACAAAGGGTTTTAAATTAGGTTCTCTGGAGGGTCGTATATTTGGTTCACGTAAATTGAGTTTTTTTCCATTACATTGACCTGAGCATTGTTGTCAAAGTGGAGCTGGAAAATACCCAGGTATGGCATAAGAGGGGGACACAGATAAAAGAACCATCCAGACTGATGGGACAGCAGCCCGCGGAACACCCCCAACCTAGGGAGCCTGGCAGGGAGCTGAGCGGCTCTGGGGATAGGGGGGTGGAGCTGAGCCCCAAGGTTGTTTCCTCGCTCTGCTGGGCCATGGGGTGATTCAACATAGAAGGTGAAGCAGAATGCAAGGACAGGCTGTGGATAGCAACATGCTGAGATGAACCCTGTCAATGAGAAACATGTGGAATTTGCAGGTTTGGGCTCTCAGGCAGGTAAGTTGGTGTATATCTGAAGCTTAGTAGAGAAAACTGAAACTAAAAAAAAAAAAAAAAGATTTGAGAGTTGCCAAAACCATACGCATTAATGTAGGCTTGACTTTCAAGTTTCAGAAACTGTTCTCTAAGGAAATAGATAGCAGTGAAGATTTTAAAACATGGCATCAGGGACAGGAACAAGGTGGATCTCATGGAGAAAGCAAGCTGACACTAACATTCGGAACTCCCCCAGCATGAAGGACTCTCATTCGGGGTTGTTCCTGCCGTCCTTGAAAGGCAGTGTGATTCATTCCTCATTCTGTTTCTCCATCCACGTGGTACCCACGTCTGGATTCATGGCAATGTATGGCAAAATCAATACAGTATTGTAAAGTAAACAATCAATAAATAAAATAGAAGAGACATTTCCAGCTCAGTTCACAAACTGACCAAACACAAATCCTCAGGAAAAGGAATGTGATTGTCCCAGCGTGGGCCACATGCCCAATTCTTGCCCATAAGCTACAGGAAAGAAGATGGAATTACACTGTCTGCGTAAGTCTAGCTCAGGGCCTACCTTGAGAATAAAAAAGTGATGCCAGCAAAGGACACTGGCTCATAGGATGAGCAGATCTCCACCCAAGTGATAAATAACCTCACTGTGGAAATGAAGGGGTGACTGTGAGCGTGGATGAAAAGGAAGTATTTATACTAGTTGCGAATAGAAGGGGA
The DNA here is from genome assembly GCA_006410675.1 of Oreotragus oreotragus. Classification (NCBI taxonomy): domain Eukaryota; kingdom Metazoa; phylum Chordata; class Mammalia; order Artiodactyla; family Bovidae; genus Oreotragus; species Oreotragus oreotragus. The sequence continues at coordinate 314,395 of SJYX01021612.1, forward strand.
AAAAGTAGAAAAGGTGGCAGATTTTATTTTCTTGGGCTCCAAAATCACTGCTGATGTTGACTGCAGCTATGAAATTAAAAGATGCTTGCTTCTTGGAAGGAAAGCTGTGATCAACCTAGACTGCATATTAAAAAGCAGAGACATCGCCTTGTGGACAAAGGTCTGTAGAGTCGAAGCCGTGGTTTTCGAGTAGTCAGGTACAGATGTGAGATTGTTGCTGTTCAGTCACCCCTTCGGGTCTGACTCTTCGTGACCTCATGGACTACAGCACATCAGGCCTCCTTTTCCTCCACCATCTCCCACAGTTTGTCCAAGTTTGTGTACATTGGATCGGTGATGCCATCTCATCCTCTGACCCCTTCATGGATCACTGCCTTATCATGGCAGACGGACTTTCATAACTCAATGGAACTATGAGCCAGAGGGATGGGTCGCAGTGGACAGTTCTGACGTAATGTGATCCACCGCAGGAGAGGATGGCAAACCATCCCAGTGTACTTGGCGTGAGAATCCCATGAACTGCATAGAAAGACAAATGTGAGTGGGACCATATAGGAGGCTGAACACCAAAGCATTTATACTTTTGAAGTGTGGTGCTGGATAAGACTGTTGAGAGTCCTTTGGACTGCAAGATTAAGCCAGTCAGCCCTAAAGGAAATCAACTCTGAATATCCATTGGCAGGACTGATGCTGAAGCTCAATTCCCATACTTTGGCTACCTGATATGAGGAGCTGACTCATCGGAAAAGACTCTGATGCTGAGAAAGACTGAAGGCAAAAGGAGAAGGGAGTGGCAGAGGATGAGATGGTTAGATAGCATCATTGATTCAATGCACATGAATCTGAGCAAACTCTGTAGAGGACAGAGGAGCCTGGTGAGCTGCAGTCCGTGGGGTCAAAAAGAGTCGGACATGATTTGGCAACTGAACAACAACAATACTAGTTGAAATACATCAAGAATCTCATGTTTTTCTTCTCATAAGCGGTTCTTTCCGTAATAAATTGTGTTTTCAGTTTTACTTACCTACTTAGTTTTTACTCATTCTTTAAGCATCACCTTGACACCTTTCCTTATAAAAATGTATTTAGTTGCTATTCAAAGAGATCACCTACTTTTCTGAATTTGAGCATAACTCCATCCCTTTGTGTACTAAATCATTCATGGGTGTGTATCAGTCTAGATCCTCTAAACTTCATTTCCTGTGTAAATAGGTCATACTTTATTTATCTTTGTGCCTTATATTTCTTCACAGCCATGGACCAGCCCATAAGTGCCTCCATCCAAGTGTAAACCCCTCAAGGGGCACGTTTGTTGCCTACTGTACAGTCCTAGCAGTTGTGAAGGCACCTGGCAGAGCAGAAAGCACAAACCTTCACCTGACGATTGGCTGAGCCCTCAGTCCCCACCGTGATTACTGATGCATCCTGGGTCCCCACCGTGATTACTGATGCATCCTGGGTCCCCACCGTGATTACTGACACGTCTGGAGGTCTGGAGTTATGCTGACTAAGTCAACCATAAAATAGAGATTTGTTACCAAAAAAAGAGAAAAGCTCACGGTTTCTTGAAGATGATTTTAAACTTTCTAGAAAATGAGCTTTCTTTTATTTTATCCCACTTCCAGGATCCTTGATGGTGGCAAACACAAATGAATTCTCCCTTAAAGCATTAGCTTATAAGATTAGATCTAGAACATATGATGTTAAGTAAAATATGAAGTTGCTTTTTAATGAAAAGATACACACACACACACACATTAGTCTACTAAATATGAATGGAGAGCCTCTTATTTTCCATAACTCACTTTTATAGGATCTGTAATTTAAACTGACCTGCATCTATTGTGGGAGAGAGTTTTGGTGATTGCCATAACATCGTCTTGTGGCAGGAATGGGGTCAGCATAGAAGGGGAACCTCTTCCTGGAGAGTGAAGAGACGCCACAGAGGGCAGTGAGGACAACGTAGGTGTCCTACATTTGCTAAGTTTGCTAAGTGGACCACATGGGGAGAAAGGGTACTCTAGTCGATTGAAAAGGAACATGCCAAAGCCCGTAGACAGGTAGCAGTTTTTCTGGCACATAAACCCTTTATGGAAGATTGGGCTTCCCTGGTGGCTCAGACAGTCAAGAATCTGTCTGCAGTGCAGAAGACATGGGTTCGATCCCTAGGTCAGGAAGATCCCTTGGAGAAGGAAATGGCAACCTACTCCAGTATTCTTGCCTAGAGAATTACATGCACAGAGGAGCCTGGTGGGTTACATACAGTCCATGGGGTTGCAAAGAGTCAGACATGACTGAGTGACTAACACTTTATATTTTAATAAGCCCAAGGTGCTTTTGAACTGTGGTGTTGGAGAAGACTCTTGAGAGTCCCTTGGACTGCAAGGAGATCCAACCAGTCCATCCTAAGGGAAATCAGTCCTAAATATTCATTGGAAAGACTGATGTTGAAACTGAAACTCCAATACTTTGTCCACCTGATGAGAAGAGCTGACTCATTTGGAAAGACCCTGATGGTGGGAAAGGTTGAAGGCAGGAGGAGAAGGGGATGGCAGAGGATGAGATGGTTGGATGGCATCACTGACTCAATGGACATGAGTCTGATTAAACTCCAGGAGTTGGTGATGGACAGGGAGCCTGGCGTGCTGCAGTCCAGGGGGTTGTAAAGAGTCAGACATGACTGACCGACTGAACTGACCTGAACTGACAGCCCAAGATCAATTGCCCTTGTAGAATTGCAGGAGACCTCCCAAGTTCAGAGCCCTGATTCCTTTAAGAGCTTTTCATGTTGATTCTGTGATTTCATGGCCCTGGGAAGAACTCCAGTCATAACAATTTAAGATGCAAATATCTTCTTTCACAATTTCAAAGAATATGAAATGTAATCTCAAAAATGTCTGAGATACAATTCACTTCAGCCCATCTATCTTCCTATATGATAGATTTGACCATGTGCTGGGTACCGTGCTGCATGGACAGTAGGAACCAGGACAGACAGGGTCTCTGACTTCACAGAGATAACAGTCCAGTGCCAAGGAGAGACTCAGACACGATGCCATCTGGGAAGAGAAACTGCTTTATTGTATTGCTTCTCCATTACTGCCGTAACAATTGGCTATAAATTCAGCAGTATAATACATTACCAATGTCTCGTCTTAGAGCTCCGGAGGTTAGAAGCCTGCCGACTTAACTGGGCCAAAATTAAGCTGTCCACATGGCCCAGTTCCTTTTCTCTGGCTCCAGGGGAGAGTCTGTGTTCGTGACATTTCCAACTGCAAAGTCCACCCATGCTGCTAGATCCCTTCCTCCATCTTTCAGGTTCTTTCCACATCTTATGACTTTGACCTTCTCTTTTGACTTCCTCTTCCACCTTTAAGAACCTTCTGATTGCATTGAACCCACCAGCATCATCTAGGTTAGTCTCGCTCTTTTAAATTCAGCTGATTAGCAAGTTTCATTCCACCTGCAACCCTAATTCCCATTGGCTGTGTAACAAATATATATATAATATATATATAAGTGTCTAAGACCTCCGACCGTGTACCTAAAGTAGTCTTCTAAAATAAGACTCCCACCGACCAAGATAAAGCAGAAAAAGGAAGTCAGTATTCCAGTGATATAATGGAGATATAAAAGATGATGATGTCCAGGGAATGATAAGCACAATGGTAAAGGAGAAGGGAGGCATTGCCAGAAAGTGGAGGCTTGGTCCACAGAATTCCTGAAGAAGGTGCGGAGCATGAAGTCCACAAACAGAAGGAGGAGCCGCAGGGTGAGACGAGGGGGAGTGATCGTGGGATGACGTGGCCCGCCACAGCCCTAGGAGGAACAGACCCTGGCGCCGATTTCAGGATTTGAAACCTAGTCCTTAGGGTAATGAAAAGATATTGGTGAGATCAGAGTAGAAAGACATACAGTGTGAGTTGTGTTTTTAAAACTTTTGATTCTGCGTTGGAGTACAGTTGATTTACAGCCTTGTGTGAGTTTCAGGTGTGCAGCCATGTGACCCAGTTTTATGTACGTATTTTGTCTGGTTGCTAAATCTTGTCTGACTCTTTCGTTATCTCATGGACTGTAGCCCACCGGGTCCTCTGTCCACGGGATTCTCCAGGCAAGAATACTGGACTGGGTTGCCATTTCCTCCTCCAGGGGACCTTCCTGACCCAGGGATGGAACCTGCATTTCCTGCCTTGGCAGGTGAATTCTTTATCACTGAGTCACCGAGGAAGCCAAAATACATACTTCTTTTCAAACTCTTTCCCCTTTAGGTTATTACAGAATACTGAGAGCAGCTCCTTGCACTGCAAAGTAGGTCCTCGGTGGCTGTCTATTCTATGTACAGTAGCACGTGTAAGGGGCTTTCCAGACGGCTCAGCTGGTAAAGAATCCATCTGCAATGCAGGAGTCACAAGAGATGCAGGCTCATTAACCTCAATCCCCTGATTTATCCCTCCCTAACCTTTCCATTTTGGTAACCGTAAGTTTGTTTTCTAAGGCTGTGGGAGTTGTATTTTTCAGATAATTATTTAGAATTACCAGAAAGATAGAAGCGGTGGGTTGAGGTCTGAAGAATGACTGAGAGAGCTGGCAGGAGAGAATTTCAGTGACACAGGCAAGAGATAATGACCATTGCTAAAGTTTCATTTTAGAAGCTTTGTTTGTGTTCATTCATCCAAAACTATTCACTGGGTTACTCTGGTGATGCATAAAACAAAATTTCTCCTGGGGGGAACGTGGCATTTTAGTATTGAGTGTTTGGTGCTGGAAATCATAAAGAGAACACCACCATGGGTTAGGGGACAGGCAATCAGTGAGGCAAAGTCTCTTAAAGAAGCAAATGATAAACTTTTTGTTTAGGTCTTCCTATAAACTTGGGTTGTTACTTGAGGAAATGACTTGCAGGAAAATATAATCTATGATTACAAAAGTACTACATTAAACATATCTTCCTCTAATTTGTTTTGATCACTATTTTTTTTTCTTCCAAGCACAGCTGTAGTAAATGTCAATATTGCTTATATAAAACAGGCATTCACTAGAGGAAAATGAAGCCGCTGTCAATTAAACTTCCTTGAGCGCATGCACATTTTGAACCTTTCAAATGATATTTGCCTGTTACAGTATACTGCAGTAAGTTGAAGAGTATGTCTTAAGGGGTATTTTATATACACATCTATGGCCTTATTAGAAGTTCGTTGACTAAAAAGAAACTTTTGCAAAAGCTTTAAAGTATTTTCAGTTGTCTGTGTATCATAGTATAGTGAATATAGAAATATATTCAAGTGAGTATGCTTCACACATCACAATATAAGCAAACTATGTACTGAACTGGGCTTCCCTGCTGACTCAGTGGTAAAGAATCTGTCTGCCAAAGCAGGAGACGCAGGAGACTCAGGTTCAATCCCTGGGTCAGGAAGACCCTGTGGGGAAGGAAATGGCAACCCACTCTAGTATTCTTGTCTAGGAAATCCCACACACAGAGAAGCCTGCGGGCTACAGTCCATGCAGTTACAAGGAGTCGGATATGACTCTTCGACTAAGCACACACACATACATGTATCTAATGAGTGATATAAACCAACTTGTGTGTCTTTTATAATATTTCATCAAAGACATTATTCACATTAAAGTCAGAGCTGTGAAATGAGTCAATATTTCGTGTTTTCACCAGATGGATCCATATTTCATTTCTTGTGCAGATAGCATCTCAGGGACAAGTGATTTCTTTTACTCCCTGCCTCTCCACATCAGTGCACAAGCTGTCATCTCCCTCTACATCCTCTTTCACGATCTGTATCCCATGAACATGGTCACCTTCAACCTAATGTGGCCTCTGTGCATGGCTGGCTTGTTGGTCAGTTGGTATTTTGTTTCATCGGATCCTTGACCATGACAGGCTTAGTGTGTTTTCAGTTCAGTTCAATTCAGTCTCTCAGTCATGTCCGACTCTTTGTGACCCTATGGACTGCTGCACGCCAGGCTTCTCTGTCCATCACCAACTCCTGGAACTTGCTCAAATTCATGTCCATCGAGTCAGTGATGCCATCCAACCATCTCATTCTCCTTCGTCCCCTTCTCCTCCCAGCTTCAAACTCCCAGCATCAGGGTGTTTTCCAATGTCAGCCCTTCGCATCAGGTCACCATAGTATTGGGGTTCCAGCTTCAGCATCAGTCCTTCCAATGAATATTCAGGACTGATTTCCTTTAGGATTGACTGATTTGATCTCCTTGCAGTCCAAGGGACTCTCAAAAGTCTTCCCCAGCACCACAGTTCAGAATTGATGCTTTTGAACTGTAGTGTGTCTTACTTAAGAGCAAAAATACATTCTCTGGTTCTAAGGAATGTGATGTGCTATTTATATTATGAGAGTAGACTCAGTGGAAGGAAGAGAGACCATAACTGAGAGGTGGTCTTTACAATGAAAAGATTAAAAAAAAAAACATTCAAAGTTTGTACCATCATGAATGGAAAGAAAAAAAAAATGCAATCAAAGTTTGTACCATCATGAATGGAAAGAAAAATGGAAATAAAAATCCTGAAATGCAGCAAATGCAGGGACTCACTGGGGCCTTTAAAGAGATGAGGATTGACAGTGAAATGTTCCTTTGTATAATGATTAATAAATTTATAGAATTTAGCATACTTACAAAATTTCACATGGGTCATTAAAACTACATTATGCAAGTAGATTTAAGTAGACTGTTTTTAAAAGTATCATGGATGGAGAACCATAATAACTGTTAGGAAACATTGCAGATATCTTAGGTTATAGCTAAGTCAAGGCTTCTGTGGTTTAAGATAAAGTGATTATATTTAGTGTCTGTGGGAGATGAGATTCTATGTGTTATATCTTTCAAGTTGGACCTCAAAGCCCATCTTATAATTTTACTAAAAGAGTATTCAAATTAATTACTGAATCACTCTTAAAATATGTAAAACATTATTTGAAGTATACAAAACACATGTGAATTGCTTCCACTAATTATGATTTTTAGAAATGGATCTCACAATCCCAGTGTATTTCATGACTGAAAAATTATAAGGTAGTTGTTTGAGTCAATGAAACAACTTTGTCAAATATTCAGTGAATTAGTTAAAAATAAAGATAAGAATTCAATATTTCTGAATAATTCATCATTTCCTTCTAAGATACTACATTACTATTCCTGAGAAATAACACAGAATTCTGATTTACATTTACGTTTTTTAGGGTAAGATCCTGAATACAATATATCTTTTAATGGTCTTTTTATCAATTTCAGTGCATAGATCTTTAAATCTACAAAGCAAATTTCAATTATTAATATTAATATTCTCCTTCTATCCTAAGAGAATCTCAATTATTGGAGAGGGTGAAATCTCAGTTGAAATCTCAGTTGTTGGAGAGTGAAAATCCCTCCAGATGTGAGGACCGGGCCAAGGGGTCCACGCCTGGGGCTTGCTCTGACTGCGGCAGATGGTTAGTCCCAGTTAAAGGAAAGGTACACTCTAGCCTGGACAGTGTAACCAAAAGATTCTACCAAAGCCCGAATCTGCTGGTACCTGGATGCTGCACTTCCCAGCTTCCAGAGCCTCGGGAGAACTTTACAGACACACACATATAATTGAAACTTTAAAAGCCTGCTCTTATCATGGATCAAAGATGACTTCAGGGTTGGTACCACCCAGTTCTCCAAACACGATCTCAGATTGCACATCAGTGAAAAAGCATCCACAGAGACCAACTGAGTTCTTCTTCAGCCGAGTTGCTAGGAAAACAGCAAACACAGCACAACAGTATATTTCTACGTCTTCGTCACATATTTGGGAATTTTCTATGGCACAGAAGGACTCCCCAGTCCTATTCCCTGAATCATACCTCACTTCCCTTCTCTCTCTCTCCCTGCCTCAGTCTCCTGCAGGTGATGGTGTGATGGGCCTGTCTGGCCTGGCCAGAAAGAGCCCAGGGCAAAATGTAGTTTGCAGATAAATGATTTATCAGCAGATAATAAGGCAATGCCAAAGAATGCTCAAACTACCGCACAATTGCACTCATCTCACACGCTAATAAAGTAATGCTCAAAATTCTCCAAGTCAGGCTGTAGCACTGCATGAACCATGAACTTCCAGATGTTCAAGCTGGTTTTTTTTTTTTTTAATTTTTTTGTTTTACTTTACAATATTATATTGGTTTTGCCATATATCAACATGAATCTGCCACCGGTATACAGGTGTTCCCCATCCTGAACCCCCTTCTCCAACCTCCCTCCCTGTACCATCCCTCTGGGTCATCCCAGTGCACCATCCCCAAGCATCCTGTATCATGCATCGAACCTGGATTGGTGATTTGTTTCATATATGATATTATAAATGTCTCAATGCCATTCTCCCAAATCATCCCACCCTCTCTCTCCCACAGAGTCCAAAAGACTGTTCTATATACATCTGTGTCTCTTTTTCTGTCTTGCATACAGGGTTATCATTACCATCTTTCTAAATTCCGTATATATGTATTAGTATACTGTATTGGTGTTT
>SJYX01021614.1:0-12260 GCA_006410675.1 Oreotragus oreotragus
AGGCTCCAGCCAACTGTAGAGACCCAGTATTGCAACCCAGCCCTCACTGGAGAGGACACTGTGGCCCCAAGAGAAGCAAGTTATGCTGGGATGGTGCCCATAAACATCTCAGCTACTATAGAAATCCCAGGCCTAACATCAATTGATGTCAATTTCAGAAATAAGACTATATATGATTCATTTGGAATCAGGCAATGGAAAAGCCAACACTATTACTGGAAGGAATTGGACACCACTGAGCTGCTCTAGGATAAAGGCTAAGTACACAACATTTGGGAAGGAAATGGCAGCCACGGAAGATATTGTATGACTGCACTGGGGCTGCAATACTAGAACCGATGTGAGAGTTTGGAAAGGGTTCAGTTCTGGGCAGAGAATATAAGTGAGAGCTGAACCCTGGGTTGCTGCCCTCCTCCCCACATTGAAAGGCTTTGCCTGTGTCATCTGGGAGGTCCCTTCCAGTCCCGCCCTTTGAACCAGCATGCTCGGAGGAGGCGTGGCTGGCCTCTGGAACTCTCAAACAGCCTATAAACAGTGTTCCTTGTGACTCATGTCAAGCCTAGGGACCTCCTCTTTGAAGAGCTGTGCCCACTTGTCAGGGCAAGAAGACATTTCAGTCAGTAGGTACCAGGGGCAGGGGCACATTGAACAAAAATCACTGACAAGGAGCTCTGACAGCTTATCAGGGGTGGTGTACAATGTGAGCTTGTTACTAGCAGCAGTCATCAGGAGCCCCTTGGGGAAGCCACTCTCATTCCCTCCTTGAGAGATCCCCTGGAGCCCGCAGCTCACTGATGGTAAATGACCTGCAGGAGTTACAAGGTGGTAGATATGGGTGGAGGAGAACAGAGTGTCTCAAGGACCCAAACACTATCCAAAGCTTTGTGGATGTGAAGTTAATGGGGAGGGAAATGAGACGTGATTATGAAACAGAAACGGCTACTGCTAAGTCACTTCAGTTGTGTCCGACTCTGTGTGACCCCATAGACGGCAGCCCACCAGGCTCCCCCATCCCTGGGATTCTCCAGGCAAGAATACTGGAGTGGGTTGCCATTTCCTTCTCCAATGAAACAGAAACTACAGGGGAAAAATATATGTCATTATAGCTGGGTGTGTGTGTGCAAAAAGAAACCTGTAATCCTCTCCATTTGAGGGGCCTCCGTGTGCGGAGCCCACTCAAGAGACTGAGAAACTGCAAAGGAAATAGAAGACTGGGTCCCCCTGGTCAAGGGAGGGGCAGTATCTTTGTGGAAATAGGACAATTATAAAAGATCTAACACAAGTAACCTAAGCACAAAATATATACCTAAGTGATGACAGCTGTGTGAGAAGCCAGGCGGCAGGGAAGAGAGAAGAAGGCTTGGAGGTAATTGGAAAAGCGTGTGGGTCAAAAGGAAATTGATAGAAAGCCTGGGCACGAGCATCAGCCCCAGAGAGGCACTCCTGCTAAGGGGGATTTAAGAGCACTCACCACGGCCAAGACAGAGCCCTCCAAAAGACCCCGAACTCTTAGGACTAGAGAAAAGTCGAGCCTGAAATTCTCCCAGGCAAATCTGGTTGTAAAGGGAAGAGGAGGAATAAGGGAAAACTCCCCTGAAACATCAGAGAAGGCAATGGCACCCCACCCCAGTACTCTTGCCTGGAAAATCCCATGGACAGAGGAGCCTGGTGGGCTGCAGTCCATGGGGTCTCGAAGAGACGGACACGACTGAGCGACTTCACTTTCACTTTTCACTTTCACGCATTGGAGAAGGAAATGGCAACCCACTCCAGTGTTCTTGCCTGGAGAATCCCAGGGATGGGGTTGCCTGGTGGGCTGCCGTCTATGGGGTCGCACGGAGTCGGACACGACTGAAGTGACTTAGCAGCAGCAGCCCTATAACATACCAAGAGAAAGGAAAAGATGAGCAAAAGGACTGGGCAGACATGTGCAGATCCTAGAGCACAATTGTGAGAACAGTTGGTAAAATGTGTTCAATTCCTCACCTTCCGTTTCTCCCCATTTCCAAAGCATCCTATGTTCCATTTCAGATGGTTCACAACAAAATGTTTGGTTCCTGTTGGAAATGCTCTTAAGACAGTGGCAACTGCCCCTCTAAGTAGCAACTGCCCCTCAAGTTTCCAACTTAACCAGCATATCTGTGAAGGCTCAAGTAAGAACAAAAATGCACAAAAATAAGATTTTTCATTAACAAGCAAACAAACCCTGCTGCTGGAAGCTGAGAGGGTTTTTTAATATAGCTTACAGATCCAAGTTGGAAGGAAAAATAATTCAGCAGCATATCCATGAGCTGACTGCATTTCCCCTTGTAACACAGAGCAGCTCCACACCTGAGAGCAAAGAGGAAGATCCCATGCATTGTCCTCCGCCTGCCTGGTCCTCTTCTTTCAGAGACACAAGGTGCGTGCACCTTGCTGAGCAAGAAACCCGCGTTCCTTCCATAGATGTGGGCTCCTTATTGTGACCTAAGTTCATTCAGGTAGGGCCTGCTGGGGACTGCTGCCAGAGCATTGCTGCGCGTGGCTGACTTAGGTCCCTCACAAAGAGACTGTAGTTGGGCAGAAACAGAAATGCTCAGGTGGCAGCCTTGCAGGGGACCAGAGTTTTTAATGCATTTAATTATTTCAACATGTCGAAGAGTAAGACCTTGGAAGCAGGGGAAAACCTTTACACCTCTTTCTGGGAAAACCAACATGACAAATGCCTGTGAGTGACCAGGAATTGTGCTGTACGCTGTCCACTTTTGTCTCACTTCTGGCCAAAGGCCTAAGGACCTTCTTGAGGCTGGACACAGCATGGACCAGCATAGCCTGCTGAATCTCAGGATGCAGCCAGAAGCCAACTCCACAATTTCCCTCGATGATTCTGATGCTTTGAGAACTAATGATTTAGAGGGACTGCATAATAATAGAAATGACTTGCAAGAAGAAAAAAATTTTAGACAATTGTTAACATCCTCAATAACAATTGGCCTTAATGAAATAATATCAGAAAATCGTAGATGAGACCATTTTGAAGTGAAGGACTCTCTGGGTACAAACACCATATCACATACAATGTAAAATAAAAATGTTGAGAAGAAAAGGGAGTTAGGAGTGGTTAAAAAAAAAAAAAAAAACCCTGCAAAGAAGTGATACTTGCAATAGCACAATTAAAATCTACATCAGCGCTGTAAATAGCGGACCTGACAGGGTAGAATTTAAATCAGTGACTCCTCCAGAAAATAGAGAAAAAAGAAAAGAAAAATACTTTTAAATAAGACAAAAGATGTGAACAAGAAGATGTTGTTATTTGGAGGACAGAGAACCAACCTAAGAACCACATATTTCCTGAAAAACTACAGGAGCTAGTATAGAAGTGATGAGCCACATCATGATGACAAAGAAAATCTTTCAGAGAAGAAACATGTCCTGGATTTGCAGATGGAAAAGGCTTCTTAGTTCAGCCAAAAAGTATTCTAAAAAATATTCTAGCAAAACCCTGAATTATAAAGATAAATGGATAGATGTGCACGCAGCTAGCCAGAAAAATAAACCCACAAATAAACAAAACCAGACAAGCTTTCAACTTGCTTCTGCAACTGAAAATGCCAAAAAACCAATGGTGCTGTGTTTCCAAGATTTTGAAGTGAAAATTTATAAACCAGGAATATTATACTCAAATTGCTTTTCATCTGTGAAAACAACAGAAATGCATTTCTATACGTAGACAGATTCCAAAAATATACTTCCTATGTATTGCAGCTTGAGAAATTTATTTGAAGATGGACTCTGGCTGACTAAATGGTAACTCCAAATGAAGATCCCAAGAACAAAGAAATAAATTCCAGTATAGAACACTGACAGGAAGACTTTAAAGGTCAAAGGGTTGAACCTAAATAATTATAAATGTGTATTTGTATATTAATGTCAACAATGATTGTTAACAATTCCCAAATCCTCAAGATCAAACACAGATAATTACAATGAGAGAGACGAACAATGACAAAGAGGGAACTCGGACGGAACAAAAATCAGGGAGGAAAAGAAAACTATTGTATAAATTCTCAAGTGCTGTGATTAATTTTCACAGAAAGATAAAAGAAAATATTCTGAGTATACTAGGGTGTTATAAAAATAGGGAAAGCTCCTGGAAATTAAAAAGGGCAGATGAAATGAAAAATTCAATAGAAGGAGTGAATAAAATTAATGAAAACTGCCAGAAAGTAGACTCAAAAAAAGAGGTAGAAAATAGAAAAAGCTAACAAATTCTGGGAATTTGATTTATAACTAATAGGAGTTCCAGAAAAAAAATTTTTTTAATACAGAAAGTACAGGGATAAAATATCCAAAGACCTAAAGTAAGAAATGTTCCCAGAAATGAAAGATACAAGTCTCCAGAATAAGGGACTCATATAGTAAAGAAACAAACAAACAAACAAATCCACACTAGGGCCATCACAGTGAAATTTCAGAACAGTAGGGCTAAAGAAGTTATCCTAAGACGTACCAGAGAGCAAAACCCAGGTTCAATACCAGAATGGGAGTAAGAATGGTATCAGAATGTGCCAGAAGTAACATTGGAAACTGAGCAAAAGGGAAGCATTCTTTATTTATAATGTGAAGGAGGCATAATTTTACCCTATGATTCTCTGCCCAATTTTTGCTTCCTCTGAGTTTCCATGCCTCCCTGTTGTAATATCTGTGTTTTGTTTTAAATGAAACACAGCAATAGAAGGCCCCCACACCTGTCTCACCCCTATAGCAACTTAAGAATTGCTAAGAATTATTGCGGACACATATCCAGTTAGATGTTTATGAGTATTTAGATTTAATTCTTGGCATCACCATTTTTAATCTCCATGCCAGTCTTTTATATCAAATTTATGTATTTATTCTTTAAAAAATTGTTTTTATTATTATTTTTGACTGTTCTGGGTCTTTAATGCTGCACAGGCTTTCTCTAGAGGCAGCAAATGGGGGTCTTTCTCTAGTTGCAGTGGGCGGGCTTCTCATTGCAGTGGCTTCTCTTGTTGTGGAAGACAGGTTCTAAGGGACATGGGCTTCAGTAGCTGCGGCTCCCAGACCCTAGAGCACAGGCTCTGTAGTTGTGGCCTATGGGCTTAGGTGCTCTACAGCATACGGGACTTTCCTGGACCAGTGATCAAACCTATGTCTCTGGCACTGACAGATTCTTTACCACTGAGTCACCAGGGAAGCCCTACTCATTTATTCTTGGACTGGAAGTAGATGAATGCTATTTTCAAAGATCCTGCAACTCAAAAAACTCACCTCTCCATATCCTTTCACAGAAAGCCTCTGTAAAAGAATGTGCTCTACTAAAATGAGGAAGTAAGTCTATATTGAGTAGTCCTTCCAAAAAACAAAAAGTGATTGCCCAAGTACAGATGCCTAGGAATTAATGAAGCCAGGTTTAGAGTACAGATCTTACAATTTCTACTCTGATGGTGTTTCAAATACATTGGGATAACAGTAACTGCACCGCCACTACCCTCTGCCTCCACCACCTACCCATATAGCATCACTCTGGACCAAGAAGCCCAGAGGCAGTGACAGAAATGTCATCCTCTTACTCTCTCTTGATTGACAGTGACCTTTGAGTTGAACCCTATTGGTCAGCTCCCCTCCACCCAATGCTGATTTTCAGTGCAAAGGCTCTGGTTAACTGAACGATGCACCCTGGGAGAGATGAAAGGCTACACCAGCTTACTCACCACTTTGTGTCCAGTCCTAGCTTGTAGTGATGCTCAATAAACATGTATTGGACTTTCTGGAAGCTATGCACTGAAATTGTTGTCATCCTTTTGACTGTATATATTTATTTACTTTTTAAAATTTATGCATTCATTTAGCCTTTTCTTAACATATAGGCTTATGAATTTTAGCATGATGGCTGAGAGATGGAAGATTTTGAATATAAACTTTCAGTGAATGGGAGCAAACTTACCAATTGAGCCAAGTCATCTTGCTCTCTCCTTTCCCCATCTAGGAAAGAAGCAGCAACTCCAAGAGCCTGGGAGGCTCAGTGCACTAAAGGAAGTGGGCCGATGCCAAAGCAGGGGAGCGGGGACAGCCAGATCCAGGCTGGGAGCAGGTTCATCTCGTCTCCCTGAGGGTGCGCCTGGTTAGGACAAGCAGCATCCTAGAGGCACAAGTATGCATGGAAGGGAATAAACTTGGCAGGGTGTGTCTGACCTGAGGAGGCCCTGGAAGTGGGCATGGGGGGCAGGGAGCAAGGTACGTGGAAGGAGTTAGAAAGTGATCACTCTAGAGCTGTGAAACCTGGGCGGGTGGGTCAGGGCATGGCGATGGAATCAGGTTTGGCTTCTGGGGACTCGGCAGATTAGGTCATGTAGAAAACTGAGAGAAATCTGACTGGCATCTTGAAGGAGCTTTGAACGGTGTGAAAGCTGGGCACAACTGAAGTACCAAGGGGCCCCCTCCACATACTCTGATCTTCCCAGTGACCACTGCTATCTATCCTTTTAAAGTAACACAGATTTGACATCCCTGTTAGAGCTGAGCTGCAGCCTAGAAATAGACTTTTGATATTGAGAATTAATGCTATTTAGTACATTATGTGGACTTCCCAGGTGGCACTAGTGGTAAAGAACCTGCCTGCCAATGCAGGAGATGGAAGAGACATGGGTACGATCTCTGAGTCAGGAAGATCCCCTGGAGGAGGGCACAGCAACCCACTCCAGTATTCTTGCCTGGAGAACCCCATGGACAGAGGAGCCTGGCGGGCTACAGTCTGTAGGGTCACAAAGAGTCGGACACGACTGCAGTGACTCAGCACACACACAGGCAGTGCTTTATTCAATCATAAAAAGAATGAAATAATGCTATTTGCAACAACATGGATGAACCTAGAGATGATCGTACTAAGTAAATCAGACAGAAAAGTAGCATATGACATCATTCATATGTGGAATCTAAAAAAAAGAGAAAAAATACTAATGCTATTTAGAACAGTAGTTCAACCCTGGAGGCACATTAGAATAACATGGAACATTAAAAAGAAAACAGAACACAAAACCAGGGCCCACCCAAGACCAATGAAACGAGGGTTTTTGTATGCTGACTGGGCATTGGCATAGGTTTAAAACTCACCTCCGCTGACTCTAATCCTGACTAATCTAATGGAAAGGAATTTGGAGGCAAGCTGGGACCTTGCTACAAAAGTGTGGCATTTGCACACTGGAAGCTGGTTGGAAACACAGCAGCTCAGGCCCCACCCCAGACATGTGGGATCAGAATCTGTATCTTAGTAAGATCTTCAGAGCATGTGTGGACGCTTTAAAGTCTGAGATCACTGATTGTGGGAACAAACCATGCAAGTTCTCAGTTGTGACCTGTTCAAAGAGCCAAAGAGTCAGAGAGCTAGAAGAGATCTTAGTCACTTAATTCAGAGAGCCCAATCTCCCTCCAGGTGCCAGGAGGAAAGGTGAAAGAGTCAGGAAGGTTTACTACCCCAAGAGATCATAGCGGCCTTGAAGATCTAAACAAGGGAGGGGACATCAGGGCACTGTGAGGACTGAGGGGAAGAGCTCAGAGCCTTCACACCAACAGTGTTTCTACCCCAGGAGTGACTTGGCTCCAGCTGCATCGCTCCGTGAAAATGCATGCACCATGTTGCCAGACCTTCCAATTTTTCAAGAGAAGATGGGAATGTAGATTTTGACATTATATCTCCTGATTTTTAACTGCTGGCAACTAATACATGTTAGCTTTTTTTCTTCCTACCTGCAAAGCACATCACACTGCAAGGCACACTGCACTCATGAGACACCACAAACCTTAACCACACCCTTTCATGTTACAGATAAAGGAATTGAGTCTGGCGTACTTGTCCTCAAGCTCCAGGACAAAGCAACTCCATTTTAAACATCATCTTAATTTCCCACTTGCATTTTGTTTTGTTTTAGGAAGTAGGGAGCTGCTGTCTTAGAGAGTTCTAGAGTCACTGCAGGTGGAAATGGCTCTGAGGGGGGCCAGGAGAGATTTCTCTGGAAAGGCAATGAAGAGGCTCAGATTCAATCTCCAGACGTGTTAAGTGTTTTTTAAGCCCTGTGAAATCTGCTAGAGGGGCGGACCAAAATATCCCCGTTGACATTTCCTTCAACACCAGGCTTGTTTTGGGGAGTCTGGGCCAGGTGACAATGATGGCACCAAGGGCTTGTGTTCCCAATTGGTCAAAACATTTGCTGAGCAACTCCATAAATTGGCTAGACAAGAAAGTAAATAGGAGGGCGAGACATAGGAAAGGGGAGGTGACTACCCGCCCTGGGTGAAAAGAGGATTGGAGGGAAACATGCTGCAGAACACATCCTCTCAAGCAGAGAGGATGTAGGGATGGCTGAGCCAGCCAGGTAACTCTCACACACCACTCATTCTTTTGTTCTTCAGTAGATACTTATCTAGCACCGCAACTAAGATCATGGTATGTGATCCTATCACTTCATGGCAAATAGAAGGGGAAAAGTGAAAACAGTGACAGACTTTATTTTCTTGGGTTCCAAAATCACTGTGGACAGAGACTGCAGCCATGAAATTAAAAGATGTTTGCTCCTTGGAAGGAAAACTTTGACAAACCTAGACAGTGTATTAAAAAGCAGAGACATCACTTTACCAACAAAGATGCATGTAGTCAAAACTATGATTTATCCAGTACTCATATATGGACGTGACAGTTAGACCATAAAGAAGGCTGAGCACTGAAGAACTGATGCCTTCAAATTGCTGTGGGAGAGAAGACTTGAGAGTCCCTTGAACAGCAAAGAGATCAAACCAGTCTATCCTAAAGGAAATCAATCCTGAATATTTGTTGGAAGGACTGATGCTGAAGCTCCATCAGTCTTTGGCCACTTGATGCAAAGAACCAACTCATTGGAAAAGACCCTGATGCTGATAAACATTGAAGGCAAAAGAAGAGGGCAGCAGAGGATGNGATCAAACCAGTCTATCCTAAAGGAAATCAATCCTGAATATTTGTTGGAAGGACTGATGCTGAAGCTCCATCAGTCTTTGGCCACTTGATGCAAAGAACCAACTCATTGGAAAAGACCCTGATGCTGATAAACATTGAAGGCAAAAGAAGAGGGCAGCAGAGGATGAGATGGTTAAATAGCATCACCAAGTCAATGGACATGAATCTAAACAAACTCAGGGAGATAGTGAAGGACAGGGAAGCATGGTACGCTGCAATCCATGGCGTTGCAGAGAGATGGACACAACTTAGCAACTGAGCAACAACAATGTGCCAGGCACAGCTCCAGATGCTAAGAATACAGTAGTGAGCAAGACCAAATTCACTCCTGCCCTCAAGGAGACACACCATTTTACACATCACACATCTTCCATCCCTGCCTCCCATTTCTAATCACAGTCAACAGCCTATTTTTTCCTATTTTTTATATTTTAAAATCATATCATCACAACATATTCACATCTTGCATCACATTCACATAAATCATACTGCATATAGGGATCCTGACAAACTTTGATCATTTTTAGATGCTTGGGAAATTCAGAGGCATAAATACCATCATTGGCATCATGAGAGTCTACTGTGATCTACTATGATCCGAATTTGTTTCAGATTGTAGACCCAGGAAAGTTGGACTATATCAAAGCATTTACAGTCTTGTCTCCATCACCTTGAATGAAATTGTTGTTAGGTGTTCCATTCCAAGTCTTCATCCTCTATAATTTTTAAATTTAACTCTGAAATTTTCCTGGAGTAGAAGTGCTTCTCTTTAGTCTTTGAACTTTCTCTTGGTTGAGGTCTCATTTCATCGACATAGTCAGGCATATTTTCATTCAGTATATAATGACTTCATCACAAATACACAAGCTCTTTAGCCTATTGAAAAAGACAACTGCAGTTCCCACAAGACTGTTTGTGATAGAATCTTTGGTTTATTTTCTTTATCAGAAAGAATATGGATGAAATCATATCAACCTACTTTGCTGACCAAAACACTATGAGATTAGATATCAGTTATAGGAAAAAAAAACTGTCAAGAATACAAACACATGGAGGCTAAACAACAAGTTTCTAAATAACCAAGAAGTCACAAAGAAATCAAAAGGGAAATCAAAAAAGTACCTAGAAACAAATGACAGCAAAAACACAACAAGTCAAAAACCTATGGGATGCAGCAAAAGCAGTTCTACATGGGAAGGGTATAGCAATACAAGCCTACCTCAGAAAACAAGCAAAAAATATCAAAACATCAAATAAACCTAAACCTCACCTTAAAGCAACTGGAAAAAACAACAAACAAAAAGTCACCCAAATTAATAGAAGGAAAGAAATTGTAAAAAGTCAAAGCAGAAATAAGTGAAAAAGAAACGAAAGAAGCAATAGCAAAGATCACTAAGACTAAAAGCTGATTCTTTGGGAAGATAAACAAAATTGACAAACCATTAGCCAGATGCATCAAGAAAAACAGGGAGAAGACTCAAATCAATAAATTAGAAACAAGGAGAAGTTACAACAAACAACACAGAAATACAAAGGATCATAAGAGACTACTACAAGCAACAATATACCGATAAAATGGACAACCTAGAAGAAATGGACAAGTTCTTCAAAAAGTGAAACCTTCCAAAACTGAATCAGGAAAAAATAAAAACATGAACTGATCACTCAGAAGCACCAAAATCAAAACTATGATTAAAAAAATCTCCTTACAAACAAAAGCCCGGGGCCAGATGACTTCACAGGCAAATTCTATCAAATGTCTAGAGAACTAACACCTATCCTCAAACTCTTCCAAAAAAGTGTGCAGGAAGGAACACTCCCAAATTCACTCTCTGAGGCCCACCATCATCCTGACACTAAAACCAGACAAAGATATCACAAAAAAGAGAAAATTACAGGCCAATATCACTGATGAACACAAATGCAAAAATCCTGAACAAGATACTAGCAAACAAAATTCAACACCACATTAAAGGGATAATATACCATGATCATGTGGGGTTTACACCAGAGATGCAAGAATTCTTCACTATATGCCAACCAATCAATGTGATACACCATATAAACAAAGGAAAAAATAAAAACAATATGATAATCTCAATAGATGCAAAAAAAGCTTTTGATAAAATTCAACACACATTTGTAATTAAAAAAAAAACAAAAACAAAAAACCTCTCCAGAAAATGGGTGTAGACAGAAACTGTCTCAAAATAATGAAAGCCATATATGACAAACCCACGGCAAACATTACTCTCAATGATGAAAAACTGAAAGTATTTCCTTTAAGGTCAAGAACAAGACAAGGGTGTCCACTTTCACCACTATTATTCAATATAGTTTTGAAGTCTTAGCTACAGCAATCAGAGAAGAAAAAGAAAAAAGAAATCCAGATTGGAAAAGAAGTGAAACTCTCACTATTTGCAAATGACATGATACGATACCTAGAAAATATTCAAGATGTCACCAGCAAACTACTAGAGCTAATCAATGAATTCAGTAAAGTTGTAGGATATAAAATTAATACACAGAAACCCCTTGCCTTCCTATACAATAAAAACAAAAAATCAGAGAGAGAAATGAAAGAAACAGTCCCATTCATCACTACAACAAAAAGAATAAAATACCTAGGAATAAACCCACCTAAGGAAACAAAAGACCTATATACAGAAAACTAACTAGAAGAAGCTCATGAAAGAAATTAAAGATGACACAAACAGATGGAGAGATATATCACGTTCTTGGACTGGAGGAATCAATATTGTGAAAATTACTATACTGCCCAAGCAATCTACAGATTTAATGCAATCCCTGTCAAATTACCAGTGGCATTTTTCATAGAACTAGAGTAAAAAATTTCACAATGTGTATGGAAACACAAAAGACCCTGAAGAGCCAAAGCAATCTTGAGAAAGAAAAATGGAGCTGGAAGAATCAACCTTCAGACTATATTATCAGTTTAGTTTAGTTCAGTTCAGTCGCTCGGTCATATCCGACTCTTTGTGACCCCATGGACTGCAGCATGCCAGGCCTCCTTGTCCATCAGTTCCCGGAGTTTACTCAAAGTCATGTCCATTGAGTTTGTTACGCCATCCAACCAGCTCATCCTCTGTCGTCCCATTCTCCTGCCTTCAATCTTTTCCAACATCCAGGTCTTTTCAAACGAGTCAGCTCTTTGCATCAGGTGGCCAAAGTATTGGAGTTTCAGCTTCAGCATCAGTCCTTCCAATGAACATTCAGGATTGATTTCCTTCAGGATGGACTGGTTGGATCT
>SJYX01021621.1:0-14747 GCA_006410675.1 Oreotragus oreotragus
TCAACTCTTCTCATGAGGTGGCCAAAGTACTGGAGTTTCAGCTTTAGCATCATTCCTTCCAAAGAAATCCCAGGGCTGATCTCCTTCAGAATGGACTGGTTGGATCTCCTTGCAGTCCAAGGGACTCTCAAGGGTCTTCTCCAACACCACAGTTCAAAAGCATCAATTCTTCGGCACTCAGCCTTCTTCACAGTCCAAGTCTTACATCCATACATGACCACAGGAAAAACCATAGCCTTGACTAGACAGACCTTAGTTGGCAAAGTAATGTCTCTGTTTTTGAATAAGTTATCTAGGTTGGTCATAACTTTTCTTCCAAGGAGTAAGCGTCTTTTAATTTCATGGCTGCAGTCACCATCTGCAGTGAAACAGGTCTAATTCAGGAGACCAAGTATATACTTAAAAAAATTCAAGCTTGCATGCTCTGCTATGACCAGAATAGATGTTTCATGTGTTTTATATTTGAGTTTCTATCGTGATTTCATGAGAATCAATTGATCTGTGCTACCTATTCCCATATTTAAAAGCCACTAAATTAGACAATTTTAAAGATCCCATTTGGGCTTCCCAAGAGGTGCTAGTGGTGAAGAACATAACCACCAATGCAGGAGACATAAGAGACATGGGTTCAAACCCTGGATAGGGAAGATCCCCTGTGGGAAGGCATGGCAACCCACCCCAGTATTCATGCCTGGAGAATCCCAAGGACAGACAAACCTGGTGGGCTACAGTCCATAGGATTGCAAAGAGTTGGACGTGACTGAAGTGACAGCATGCACACAAGCCTCATCTCATTTACTTCAAACTCTTACTCAAAATGGACCCATTAACTCCAAAATAATGTTGGCAAAACCTTCTTCTTCCTCTTCCTGACATGGTGGTCTCCAAAATGGCATCCTCTTTACTAATATATCTCAAAATATTATTTCTAGTGTGTACATTGGAGAAGGAAGTGGCAACCCACTCCAGTGTCCTTGCCTGGAGAATCCCAGGGATGGGGGAGCCTGACATTTGGGCTTCCCAAGAGGTGCTAGTGGTGAAGAACATAACCACCAATGCAGGAGACATAAGAGACATGGGTTCAAACCCTGGATAGGGAAGATCCCCTGTGGGAAGGCATGGCAACCCACCCCAGTATTCATGCCTGGAGAATCCCAAGGACAGACAAACCTGGTGGGCTACAGTCCATAGGGTTGCAAAGAGTTGGACGTGACTGAAGTGACAGCATGCACACAAGCCTCATCTCATTTACTTCAAACTCTTACTCAAAATGGACCCATTAACTCCAAAATAATGTTGGCAAAACCTTCTTCTTCCTCTTCCTGACATGGTGGTCTCCAAAATGGCATCCTCTTTACTAATATATCTCAAAATATTATTTCTAGTGTGTACATTGGAGAAGGAAGTGGCAACCCACTCCAGTGTCCTTGCCTGGAGAATCCCAGGGATGGGGGAGCCTGGTGGGCTGCCCTCTGTGAGGTTGCACAGACTCAGACACGACTGAAGTGACTTAGGAGTGTGTATATGCTCAGTTGCATCCAACTCTTTGTGACCCTATGGACAGTAGCCCTCCAGGCTTCTCTGTTCATGGGGTTCTACAGGCAAGAATACTGGAGTGGGTTGCCATTTCTTCCTCCACGGGATTTTCCCCACCAAGAATCATGCCTCTTCTTTGTCTCCTACATTGGCAGATGTATTCTTTACCAAGGAGCTACCCGGGAAGCCTGTTCTTTCTAGAGATAATCTTCTATAATTAGAGGTTTATTGTCTACATAGTCACAGGTGACCTTCAAGTCTACAATTACATATTCCATATTAAACATTCTACTGGTGATGCTCACATATATCACACAAGCGACAATAAGCTGCAGAACTAATTATATATTATCATATTACCTCTAAACATACACAATATTCCCGAAGACTCCTTTTCATTAATTGGAAACACCATCACTCACTTGCTTCTCAAAACATTAAACCAGATATCTCTCTAGTCTTTACCCTTATCCCTCACTCTCCCCTCCAATCCCCAGCCAGCCAAGAAATCCACTTGACTTTAAAACCCTTTTTATCTACCTACTTTCTTAGTCCTCTCTTTTTCATTGTCAATGCTATTGCCTTTATTTAGGTTCTCATTGCTACTTTTTCTTCCCTTGCAAGCAGCTTTGTTGAGATAGAATTCAGTTACCATACAGTTCATCCACTTAAAATGTACAGTTCAATGATTTTTAGTATTTTCACAGATAAGTGCAATTATCTGCATGGTAAATTTTAAAACATTTTTACCACTTCAAAAATAAACATTATGTAATTTATCATTCCTATATTCTTTCACCTTACTCCCCACCTCCAGCTGTAAGTAAACACTAATTTCCATAGTTTTCCTTATTCTGGGTTCTCTTGTGAATTCAATCAGATGATATTTTGATTTTTATGATTTTTCTCTCAGTATAAAGTTTTCAGAGTTTTTCCAAGCTGTTACATGTTATAATATTTTATTCCTTTTGAATGGCCAAATAATATGCTATTGTAAGGATTCCCCTAATTTTATTTATCCAGGCATAGGTTGAATGTCAACTGGGCTCTTTCCATTTTTGGTTATTATAATTAATGCTGCTGTAATCATTCATGTTAATTATTTTGTGTAAATATATGTCTTCACTTCTGAGTGTACAAGAGTTGAATTGCAACATCTTATGGCAACTTTGTTTCATCACTTGAAGAACTTCTATACTGTTTTCCAAAGTAGCTAAACCATTTTACATCTTCACTCTTCATTCTGACTTGGATTCTGCTAACAAGTCTCCAGCCTTCAAATTCACTACCACTCCTTCATCCTAGCCTCCCAACACAACCTCAGACTTGTTCAGTCTCACTCAAGTATCATTATGCTACTTTCTGCATAAAAACCTCTTGAGTTCTTATTATCTTCAAGTTAATTTTGAATTTGATTACAAATTCCTCGCATACATGGAAAAGCCTCTCTATATTGTATGCTTTATTTTAATGTAAATACTACATTCCAGGAAAGACAAATTTATTGAATTTGTGCAAAGCTGCCATATTTACTATATAACTGCATGCTTTTGCATTTAACAATTGTTGAGCCAAGACTTCCTTCCTTCTGTGTTATTTGTTCATCTAATTATCAAAAAAATAACTGTACTCAGTAATACCTACTGGGGTGATCATCTAAGTCAGCCTCTTTCAACTTCTTTTAGCATCTGTGCTCAATTCTAGCAGAAGCCTTGTGTTTAATTCTAATTTCTGTAATAGCTGTTTTTGAAAGATACTGAAAATTAACTTAAGTAAATGACTGTGCTTTTGATATCTTCTTGAGTACCTGACAGATAGCAAGAAAACAATAATTATGTGCTGAATAAATAGCCATGTTATTAAAAAGGCATTTCTGAATCATCTTGACAAAAGACTATGTGAAACATTCTAGTTACTAAAATTATATTTTTGTACAAGGATCTGTACTTAAATTTAAATAATGTCTAAGAAAACAAGGATATATAAATATTTGAATTAATCAGTCTTACAATTTAGAGAAGATAATCTAATTAAATGTGCATATTCTTGATGTCATCTCTAGTCTATAATTGGCTTATAATTCTCTATTGGGATTGGGGACAATATTAATTCAGCTCATGTTTTTGAACTCACAAATATATTTTAAAATTTACTGTGAAAATAGCCATACATATCTGTGACTATACTAAAAGTCATAAAACTGTACTCTTTACCTGGGTGAAATGTATGGTAAATAATGACACCAACATTTGATTATGCCAAAGTTTGGATAATAGTTTGTCAGTTTAGAATTTTGTGCGTGGCTATTTTCAGGTAGAGCTATAAATATTTTGAGTGCAGAATGAATTCCCAGAAGGCAAGAAAGTAGTTCCATCAATGGAAAATAAATAAATAAAATCAACATCTATATATTCAGAAATAGAAAGCACAGAAGAAAGTCTTAAATTGGCTGTAGCTAAAGCTTGACAATCATCTTTTATCAAAACTAAAATAACTGGGCACCATGGTACCTACCTCAGCTGTGAAAGCACCAGTTTGTTAAACCAGGTTAGACTGACATATTGGATTAAAAATTTCAACAAAGATTGCACTGGAGGAACATCAGAATAGGTTTAATACTCTGGGGTATGAGGAAGAAGGGAAGGTGGTGGGTAAAGTGAGAAGAAGTGGAAATAATAATGCATCTTATTTTATTATTTTTTGGTTTCTAAATCTATTATCACCTAATAAAAATCAACATCTACAGAGTTATTCTAGTTGCTGATCATCAGTCTTAAAGTTCATGTCATTTGACTGGTTTTTTTCAGACATGACTGAGCAACTGAACTAAACTGACTGAGTGTAATGTCTCTCCCCTTTATCATTTTTGTTTATTATTTCCATAATTCCTTGAAGAGTATGTAGAATATATAAATCACTCAATAAATAAAAATAAATGATTTTTTTTATCAAATGCCTTATTTAATTGTACTTATTTTGAAACTTAAGGAAAGGACTTTTGGATTTTTTACTACACAGGGATTTCTACAGAAAATATATTTTATATTTTCTTTCAGTTTCCCTTTACAGGACTTCCCTCATAGCTGGTAAAGAATCCGCTCAGCTGGTAAAGAATATGCCTGCAATGCAGGAGATCCTGATTGTATTCCTGGGTCAGGAAGAACTGCTGGAGAAGGCATAGTCTGTCCACTCCATCATTCTTGAGTTTTCCTCGTGGCTCAGCTGGTGAAGAATTCGCCTACAATGTGGGTAGACCCAAGTTTGATCCCTGAGTTGGGAAGATCCTCTGGAGAAGGGAAAGGCTACCCACTCCAGTATTCTGGCCTGGAGAATTGCCTGGGCTGTATATTCTATGGGGCTGCAAGGAGTTGGACAAGACTGAGTGACTTTCACTTTCACTGATCTATTTCTTTGATAGTTCCTAAAGGGTAATACAGATCATGATGAAATTTTGACTAAGAAACCCAGTTTTAATTTTGCTTTCTATTTTGTACATGTTTTAAAAGCTGAAAGAAATAGAAGACCACAAGGCCAGTTTATTTATTTGTTTTTGTCTTTTTATGGGGCTGAAAAGATGTATCAGTTGCAGAAAATTTGGGGGAAATGAAGTTTATCAAGAAAGAAATCTATTTTCCTCCTTTCAAACAGATTTACTCTGATGTTTAGTGTAAAAATGAAATGAGAAATCTCTCTTTTTGTATTTAATTTTTCTATCCTGTGTATAGACATGTACAACTATTTTGATAAGTAGTTAACGTCATGATAGGAACAGTAAGTTTAAAAAAGACATTTTAATCTATTCCCAGGAATCAGTGCCATTGGATACTCCCAAGGAACTCAATATTAGGGCCCGTGTGTGTTCCAGTCTTGCCAATGAGTCATATTTCTAGCAATTGTAATAATGTCCAGGAGTAGCAAGATCCTTTTTATGTAAGGTCTTTTTTTCTACATGGAGTTTTCAGGAAGTAAATGAAACGGCCAAAAAAAAAAAAAAAAAAAAACACAACCATATTGGGTGTATCAAGGTTGATGAAACTTTACATACTTTGGTAATATTTTAACATGCCTAAATCATCCGTCCAGTCAAGGTTATGGTTTTTCCAGTGGTCATGTATGGAGGTGAGAGTTGTACCGTGAAGAAAGCTGAGCGCCAAATTGATGCTTTTGAACTGTGGTGTTGGAGAAAACTTTTGAGAGTCCCATGGACTGCAAGGAGATCCAACAAGTCCATTCTGAAGGAGATCAACCCTGGGATTTCTTTGGAAGGAATGATGCTAAAGCTGAAACTCCAGTACTTTGGCCACCTCATGAGAAGAGTTGACTCATTGGAAAAGACTCCGATGCTGGGGGGGATTGGGGGCACGAGGAGAAGGGGACGACCGAGGATGAGATGGCTGGATGGCATCATGGACTCGATGGACGCGAGTCTGAGTGAACTCCGGGAGTTGTTGATGGACAGGGAGGCCTGGCGTGCTGCGAGTCATGGGGTCGCAAAGAGTCGGACACGACTGAGCGACTGAACTGAACTGATCCAGTAAGTAGTATTCCTTCCATACTCATCCTTTACAAAGCAAGGTATATGTCCATCTTAGATTAGCAGTGAAATTCTGAGCTCAATTTACCAGCTTCAGCTTCATGTGTTTCTAAGTATGAATATAGTGATGGCACCCAATCAAAATTCCTGGGCAAATATTAACTGAAACAAAGGCAATTCCAAGTGTTCAGAAACTTTCTGATGTTAACTGATTGTAGCTTACAGTGATTTTTTTTTTTTTCTCTCAAGACCTGGAACCTTGTGTGCCATTGACGAAACTGAGTTTCAAAGTTATTTTCCAATGTAACTTCTATTGTCCACAGTGTATATTCTTAACCTCTGCCTTGACACCTACTCTTAGAAATTGGTGTTAGGCCACTGAGCCCAAACTCCACACCAGGTGCTTCATATTACTTCTGATTCTTACTATAACCTTGAAAGATGAGTGCCACAAATTCATTTCATGAGTAAGCAAAATGACATTCAGGAAGGTATCCTCAGCAATTAGCCAGATAGAATTAAAAGTAGTAATAGCAACAAGGTTTAATTGTTAACAATCATATATTGCTATAATTATTATTTTTTAAATTTATCTAATTTTGGCCATGCTGGGTCTTTGTTGCTTCATGAACTTTTCTCTAGTTGCAGGAAGTGGGGGATACTGTCTGATTGCAGTGCACGGGGTTCCCACTGGGATGGTTTATTTTGTTACCGAACACAGTTCTAGGGCACGCGAGCTTCAGTAGTTCTGGCACGCAGGCACAGTAGTAGTTGCAGGTCAGCAGGCTCTAGGTGTGGGCTCAGTAATTTTGGCACACGGCTTAGTTGCTCTGTGGCATGTGGAGTCATTTAAGACCAGGGATCAAACCCATGTCCCCTGCATTGGTAAGCAGACTCTTAACCATTGGACCATGAGGGAAGTCCCTGTAATTCTTAATATTCTCTTTCACTTATTATCTACCTCAAAACTGTCCTGTTCATCTCAAAACAAGCCCACTTTACAAAAGAGGAAGCTGAAGTACAGAGAGTACAAGTCACATGACAGGGTCTTTTCTAACAGGTAAAACTTACACACTTTCGGTTTCTAAATCTGTGCTCTTACTTCACTACTATGCCTACTCCAGCTGGTTCTTCTAATCAGAATACTAAATCCACTCCAGAGCTGAAGCCTGACCCCAGATCCTGGCTAGATGTCTGAAAGACAAAGGTCTTGCTAACATTCAAGTGTTTGGGCTCTGTCTGATTCCACCACTATTTGGTTTGCTTGTCGAAGTAGGAAGCTGGGGAACTATTATCTGAATCACAACTGTACTTGTCCTAATCTTTAGCTTCACCTGTCTACAGAACTTGAGATAACCTTTTCAAATGTGTCATTTTTTTTTTTTTTTTCCCAGAACCTCTATCTTCTCCTTTTGGATATCTTATGGTCACATGGTATACCCCACCTACTGAAAGAATCAAGGTCAATTGTCTCACGCCTCTGGAAGAGTACAAAATGTTAACTAGAGAGCTAAATATCGATATATTAGTATGTATTTCCTCTATTTGTAAGTAAATGAGAGAAAGTAGATTCTGGGTATGTCGTCCTGCCCAGAGAATGGGCTTGTGGACATAGCAGAGGAAGGAGAAGGTAGGACAAATTGAGAGGGTAGCATTGAAATATATTCATTATCATGTGTAAAACAGCTAGTGGGAATTGCTGTATAACATAGGAGCTCAGCCTGGTGCTCTGTGTCAACCTAGAGGGATGGGATGGGGGTGGCATGGGAGGAAGGCTCAAAAGAGAGGGACTATATATATATACTTATGGCTGATTCACATTGCTGTATGGCAGAAACTAACATAATATTGTTAAATAATTGTCCTCCAATTAAAATAAAAGGATAGATGTTATAATAGCTGAATGATATACTTTCCTTGTAATAAATATTTGGTGGTAGATACTTAGACAAAAATTCCTATTTGGGGGTAACCACCATTTTCTTCTCTTAAACTTTTTTCTACTATGGAACATAAACTAACATCTTATGCAGGTTGTGATGGTCACTCTCTTCCCAGTAACATAACAGCTACCAACCTATGACAGAGACTATGGTGTCATGAGAGTGAATTCTATAATGTAATAGTGATTAAGTATGTGAATCTATGGAGCAAGGAGTAATACAGGCAACTCATCATAAGAATATGACTGGTTAAGCCTTTATAAATCTTGGATTTAAGGCACCAAATTGAGACTCATTTTCCTTATTAATGAAAAGCAATTGGCTGTCTCTCAATGATGTTTATAGGATTCTAGATAAAATTTCCCAAATTTCTAGCCTTCAGTTTCATTCAAATAAAATAGGGATGATAGTATTTATTACAAAGTGTTGCTGTTGGTAAAAATGAGATCTAGGAGCTTGAATATTAATATGCAATGATTCTATAAATATGGCTTTCTACTGTTCTTTCAATTCTTCCCTCCAAATTTAACTGCTCTTGAGACTAAACAAATTCAGAAACATACCAGTCCCCAATTTACAAGTAAACCTCATTATCAAAATGATTTGATCATATATTCACCAGTGGATGGCAAATTAAGAGGCTGCCCACTTAGGTTGAAGTGATCTTTGAGATTGAGTCTATAGGACACAGTGGTCTACTGATGCTGGACTTTAATCAGATAGTTTGACATTCTCTTCAGGGATAGAATGTAAAACAAATGAGATATGATTCTCAAGAGTAACTATTAATGCTATTAATGTTAGTCAGAAAAATGGTAAATATCAAGGCCTTGAGGAAAAAAGCAGTATTCTAAAGACCTGATGAAGCATGGAAATCCTGAAATGCATTTGCTAGATTATTATTATCATTCCACCCAAATGGAACAGTGGTAAAGTATCTGCCTGGCAATTCAGGAGACACAAGAGGCATGGGTTCCATCCCGGGGTCAGGAAGATCCCCTGGAATAGGAAATGGCAACCGACTCCAGTAGTATTGCCTGAAAAATGCCAAGGCCTGAGGAGCCTGGTGGGCTACAGTCCAATGGGTCGCAGAGTCAGACATGATTAACTGACTAATCACATACGCACAAACACCACCACCATTGCCGCCACCACCACAACCACCACCACCAAAGTAATTTTCCTGCTCCTAAATATTTTCTTGCTTCCATTTTATGAAAAAATAATTATATAGAAAATAGAGTCACTTAAATGTGACAACTGCACATCACTTTTCATATAGCAAACCATCACCAACAGTGAACAGCACAAAGCTAAGGAAGTATTTCAGATGATACTTGCAATAGTTCAGTTATCTGCTCATGAGCATTGCTTAAAATACCAATATGACTTGATCCAGAAAGAAGGTACACTGTTAGAGTAATTGCCAATGACAGCCATCAGAGAGGGTGATTCTGAAATTCTGAAATAGAGTTGCTTAAATACTATGCCATATATAGGGATATATTTTAAAGCAATCCAGGAACAAATCTAACTTTGGTTGGAAGAATATTCTCCATGAATCTTCTGTGTTTATGCATAATTTGAATGGGAGTATAAATTGACTTTCTTTTACACTATCTTTACAAAGTTTATTTAATGATCAGCTTTGGAGATGTCTTTCCCATTGGAGCAAATAAAAGGCATGCTAACTTACTCTGAAATCTTCTAAATATAATTTCAGAGTAGGCATGCTTACTGGACACTATACAATATAAGATTCAGGTTTCCAGTGCTCAAGGTTCTTCTCCAGGAACTCAACCTACAATGTTTACAATTGTCACCTGAATCTTTCTCCTGGGGAAATTGGGGATCAGGAAACCAGGAGAGCAAATGATGATCTGCCCTCTAATGCTATTTCTGTCAGTTATATTCCTTTGTGCCTGACCTAGAATTGACATGTCTTTTTCTACCAAACAAAAACTGTGGCAGGGTAACTATTAAGACTAAATGGCAAGAACTTTCACATTTATTGACAACTTACTTATCCAAAATTAATCACAGAGTGACTAATTTTTCAGAAACATTCAGTTAACTGAGCTATATACACTTTCTAATTGTAAGAGTATGTCTTCATCTAAAAGTTTACCCTCAAACTAATAAGAGATGTTATCTTGAAGGCAACATGATTGTACCTCAGATATGTCATTATTTTTGTACTTATTAGCACTATATAATAGATTAGATAAGTTTAAATTTTTGTTGCACAGAAGATTTTTTTTGAGGGGATACCAAATTTTTGTTGTTGTTCAGTTGCTAAGTCATGTCCAACTCCTTGCGACCCCATGGGCTGTTGCCCACCAGGCTCCGATTTCCTGGAGTTTGCTCAAACTCATATCCATGAGTCAATAATGCTGTGTAGCCATTTCATCCTCTGCTGTTCTCTTCTTTTTTAGCCTTCAATCTTTCCCAGCATCAGGGTCTTTTCCAATGAGCTGCCTGTTTGTACCAGGTGGCCAAAGTATTGGAGCTTCTGCTTGAGCATCAGTCCGTTCAATGAATAGAATATTCCGGGTTGATTTCCTTTCGGATCAACTGGTTTGATCTCTTTGCAGTCCAAGGGACTCTGAAGTTTTCTCCAGCACCACAGTTTGAAAGTATCAGTTCTTCAGGTCTCAGCTCTCTTTATGGTCCAACCATCAAATTCATACATGACTACTGGAAAAACCATAGCTTGACTATATGGACCTTTGTTGACAAAGAAATGACTCTCATTTTCAATACATTGTTTCTGTTTGTCATAACTTTCCTTCTAAGGAACAAATGTCTTTTAATTTCAAGGCTGCTGTCACCATCCATAGTGATTTTGGAGCACAAGAGAAAAAAATATGTCACTGTTCCCCCTTTTCCCCCTCTTTTGCCATGAAATGATGGGACCAGATGCCATTTTTTTAGTTTTTTGAATGTTGAGTTTCAAGTCAGCTTTCTCACTCTCTTCTTTCACCTTTATCAAAAGGCTCCTTAGTTGCTCACTTTCTGCCATTAGAGTGGTATCATCTGCATATCTGAGATTTTTTTGATATTTCTCCCAGCAATCTTAATTCCAGCTTGTGAGTCATCCAGCCTGGCATTTTGCATGATATACTCGGTGGTGGTGGTTTAGTCCTAAGTCATGTCTGACTCCTGTGTTCCCATGCACTGTAGCCTGCAAAGCTCATCTGTTCATGGCATTCTTCAGGCAAGAATACTGGAGTGGGTCGCCAGGTTCCTCCTCCAGAGGATCTTCCTGAGCCAGAAATCAAACCCTGTCTCCTGATTTGCAGGCAGATTCTTTACTGACTGAGCTATGAGGGAAGTCCTTGTGATGTATTCTGCATAGAAGTTAAATAAACAAGGTGACAATATATAGCTTGTCGTAATCCTTTCTTAATTTTGAACCAGTCAGGTGATCCATGTTTGGTTCTAACTGTTGCTTCTTGACCTGCATACAGGTTTCTCAGGAGACAGGTAGGGTAGTCTGGCATTCCCATCTCTTTAAGAATTTTCGTGTTAATGTATGGCAAAACCAATACAATATTGTAAAGCCAAAAATAAATAAATAAATAAATAAATTCTAATTTTTGAGAAAGAAAAAAAAATTTTTCTAAAGTTTGTTGTGACCCGCTTCCCTGGTGGCTCAGAGGTTAAAGCATCTGCCTCCAATGAGGGAGACCCAGGCTCGATCCCTGGGTCGGGAAGATCTCCTGGAGAAGGAAATGGTAACCCACTCCAGTATTCTTGCCTGGAGGGTCCCATGGACAGAGGAGCCTGGCGGGCTACAATCCACAGGGTTGCAAAGAGTCAAACACAACTGAGCGACTTCACTTCACTTCACTTCACACAGTTAAAGGCTTTAGTGTAGTCAATGAAGCAGAAGTAGATGTTTTTATGGAATTCCTTTGCTTTCTCCATGATCCAATGAATGTTGGCAATTTGATCTCTGGTTCCTGTACCTTTTCTAAACCCAGCTTGTACATCTGGAAGTTCTCAGTTAGTGTACTGCTGAAGACTAGCTTGAAGGATTTTGAGTATCACCTTGCTAGCACACTGAATGAGTGCAATTTTATGGTAGTTTGAAGATTCTTTGGCATTGCCCTTCTGTGCAATTGAAATAAAGACTGACCTTTTCCAGTCCCGTGGCCACTGCTGAGTTTTCTCAATTCACTGATATATTGAGTGTAACACTTTAACAGCATCTTCTTTTATTTTTATTTTTTGCATTTATTTTTATAGTTTTTATTGATTGTTTATTACTAACAAAATAATCATTTCATCTAGTTTTTTTTTTTTTTAATCTGAGAGATTTAGCACATTGGGGAATAAAATAAGGTTTATTTTTTTTTAATTTTTATTTTTACTTAATTTTACTTTATGGTACTGTATTGGTTTTGGCATACATTGACATGAATCCACCACGGGTGTACATGAACTCCTAAACATGACCCCCTCCCACCTCCCACCCCACATCATCCCTCTGGATCATCCCCATGCACGAACCCCAAGCATCCTGCATCCTGCATCGAACTTGAAATAACTCAGCTCAAATCATGTCACTTCTACCACCTTTATTTGTAATACTGCTTCCTAAGGCCCACTTGACTTCACACTCCCCCATGCCCAGCTCTAGGTGAGTGACCACACCATCATGGTTATCTGGTTCATTAAGACCTTTTTCGTATAGTTCTCCCATGTGTTCTAACCATTTCTTCCTAATCTCTTTTGTTTCTTTACATCCTTGCAATTTCTGTCCTTTATCATGTCCATTCTCGCATGATATATACCCTTGATATCTCCAGTTTTCTGGAAGAGAACCTAATTACTTTGTTTGAATTCCCATTTTCTAGGAGCATATTTTTTTTTATTCTCAACTATCAACTCACTGTGAATAGTGAAACTGTCTAATTTTTGTCTGAATTTTTGGTAACTAATAGTGGGTAACACATATAGATTTTTAAGAAAATCAGGGTGTATTTCATATAAATAAAAGAAGAAAATGAATTTCTCTATCAGAAGGTCAACATAAGAAGAAAAATCAGTAGATTATTAAAATGAACTACTGTATGCTAACAAAGGAAGAGAAACCTGCCCATTTGCCAATGATATCACAAGTTCACATGAGGTAATACATAAGAAGTAAAACTCAAGAATTCTTTTTGAAAAGTCATTTCTGTCTTACATAGTTCTATTCTTAAGTGTACAGTAATTTGAGTTTTAGAAATTACATATACCTATAAATTACACCAAGCAACTTGTGTAAAATCCACCATTGACTCCAGAACATTTCTATGTTACCTCTTCCAGTCAATTCCACCCTTCTTGGAAGAAAACCACTGTTTGTGTTCTGAGCACAATAGATTAATTTTGCCTGTTCTAGGATTTCTGAAAATTGGAATCAGTCAATATAATTCTCAAGTAAAACTGTATTTTCTCATCTAAATATCTGTGAGATATATTTTTGCTGTTGCATATATCAATTATGTGTTTAATTTGTGAATCATTGTAGTTGGTGACACTGAAGTTTAAATCATTTATACCCTCACTGAAAAATTTTCCCTCTACTTATTCTGAATTCAGATTGGGAAAGGAGTTTGTCAAGGATATATATTGTCACCTGCTTATTTAACTTACATGCAGAGTACATCATATGAAATACTAGGCTGGATGAAGCACAAACTGGGATTAAGATTGCTGGGAGAAATGTCAATAAGAGGAACTAAAGAGACTCTTGATGAAAGTGAAAGAAGAGAGTGAAATACCTGGCTTAAAATTCAAAATTCAAGAAACTAAGATCATGGGATCCAGTCCCATCACTTCATGGCAAATAGATGGGGAAACAATGGAAACAGTGACAGATTTTATTTTCAGGGGCTCCAAAATCACTGAAGATGGTATGTGCAGCCATGAAATTAAAAGACACTTGCTCCTTGGAAGAAAAGTTATGAACAATAAATACAGAATATTAAAAGGCAGAGACATTACTTTGCTGACAAAGTTGTGTCTAGTAAAAGATTCCTTTTTCCAGTAATCATATATGAATGTGAGAGTTGGACTATAAAGAAAGCTGAACACCAAAGAACAGATGCTTTTGAACTGTGGTGTTGGAGCAAACTCTTTAGAGTCCCTTGGACTGCAAGGAGATCAAACCAGTCAATCCTAAAGGAAATCAGTTCTGAATGTTAATTTGAAGGATTGATGCTAAAGCTGAAACTCCAATACTCTGGCCACCTGATGGGAAGAACTGACTCATTTGAAAAGACCCTGATGCTGGGAAAGATTGAAGGCAAGAGGAGAAGCGGACGACAGAGGATGAGATGGTTGGATGGCATCACTGACTCAATGGACATGAGTTTGAGTAAACTCTGGGAGTTGGTGATGGACAGGGAAGCCTGGCGTGCTGCAGTTCATGGGGTCACAGAGAGTCAGACACACTAAGTGACTGAACTGAACTGAACTTACTCTGATAATTACAGACAGAAGGTTGTTGACCTTTTAGAATGATGTCATAAATAATTTGTATCAAAAGTAATAATTTTAGCATACTTAAGCAATTAGTTCGTCTCCAAGGCAAACGATTCAATATCACAGTTATCCAAGTCTATGCCCCAACCAGTAACACTGAAGAAGCTGAAGTTAAATGGTTCTATGAAGACCTACAAGACCTTTTAGAACTAACGCCCCCCAAAAATGTCCTTTTCATTATAGGGGACTGGAATGCA
>SJYX01021621.1:26239-62776 GCA_006410675.1 Oreotragus oreotragus
GAAACTCCAATACTTTGGCCATCTGATTTGAAGAACTGACTCATTTGAAAAGACACTGATGCTGGGAAAGATTGAAGGCAGGAGGAGAGGGTGATGACAGAGGATGAGATGGTTGGATGGCATCACTGACTCAATGGACGTGAGTTTGAGTAAGCTCTGGGAGTTGGTGATGAACAGGGAGGCCTGATGTGCTGCAGTCCATGGGATTGCAAAGAGTAGGACATGACTGAGCAACTGAGCTGAACTGAACTGAATGTCATATAAGGGCTTTCCTGATGGCTCAGTAGTAAAGAATCCACCTGCAATGCAAGAGTCACAGGAGACATGGATTCAATCCCTGGGTTGGGAAAATCCCCTGGAGGAGGGCATGGAAACTCACTCCAACATTCTTGCCTAGAGAATCCCATGGACAGAGAAGTCTGGTGAGCTACACAGTCCATGGGGTCGCAAAGAGTCAGATGCAACTGAAGTGACTTAACATGAACATGGATGTCATAAATGTTTAGGGTTATTGAAAAATTGGAAAGATCTCTATCAAGTGTGTTTTATACATAAGCTGTAATATTGTATAGAACTTTATGAGTTTGGCTTTTTGCAATTGACATCTTGTACCTTATCCCATGCCCACATATTTCTGGTCTTCAAAGCTGTGGGAAAGTTCACAGTCCAAAATGAACCCTGGTCATGAAAATGTTACCAGTCTTGTTTGTCAATGAGATGAAAGCTGTTCCTATGGCAGTAAGGTTGACGAAAACTTAGCTACACACAGATGTGAATGCAAATCATAAACAAAACACACACATGCATGCACACACACACTTACATGCTCAGTACTTATGACATATATAGTTATACCTCATTTTATTGTGCCTCCCTTTATTGTACTTCACAGATACTGCATTTTTCATAAATTGAAAGTTTGTAGTAACCCTGTGTCAGGCAAATCAAGTCACTTTTCCAACAGCATTTGCTCACTTTGTGTTTCAGTGTTATATTTTGCTACTTCTAGTGGTATTTACACTTTTTCATAATTTTACATTTGTTACGATGACCTGTGGTCAGTGACATTGGATGTCATTACTATGACTGACTGGAGGCTCAGATGATGATTAGTATTTATTTGCAATAAAGTATTGTTAAAGTATGCACATTGCTTTTCAGATATAATGTTCATGCACACCTAACAGACTACAGCATAAACATAAATTTTGTATGCAGTGGAAAAACAAAAAAATTAATATGTCTTGCTTTATTGTAGTGGTCTGGAACCAAACCCACAATATCTCCAAGGTATGCCTGTGCTCACACACACACAGAGATATATGCAATACTAAATATATACTAAATGTGCATGGAAACCTAAACTACTGAACCCAAATGTTCAATTGCATCTCGACTTCCCAAGAAATGGACAGTAGATCCACCAGGATCCACTTTCACTATTTAATATGAGAGGAATGTGATGAAAGGGACACTAGAACAATCAATGGCCATACCAAATCTTAAAATATTTAGTTTTAAAAATTTTATAAAAACCTGTGTCCATGTGGAAACATTGGTTGGGCATCTCTTAGGGCTCTTGAAGATGACTGAAAATGTGAGGAATCTTTAAAATTTTGCTTTCTGTCACATTCATTGCATGGAAAATGCTGTGGTCAAATTCATCTCAACATCGTGTTTTCAACATTATATTTTCACAGGATATAAAAAGGGGAAAGGGGGTCTGATGGGATTGGAGGCTCAAATTTGGAAGGAGAGAAAAAGTTCAGTTATATAAGACTTGAGAAAAAAATACAGGCAATATCAGACACAGACAGTGCTTTGAACAACAGGGATAGTTTAACTACTGCTCCCAATCCAGATGGATTAAACAAACTAATTCACAGGATATAAAAAGGGGAAAGGGGGTCTGATGGGATTGGAGGCTCAAATTTGGAAGGAGAGAAAAAGTTCAGTTATATAAGACTTGAGAAAAAAATACAGGCAATATCAGACACAGACAGTGCTTTGAACAACAGGGATAGTTTAACTACTGCCCAATCCAGATGGATTAAACAAACTACACTTAAGCAGCAGATAATTGTGGCAAATGTACTCAATTCATGTCTATATCAACAAAAATTGGGGGGGGTGGCTCAATCAATCATCCAAAAAATACTATATAATCAAAATTAGAATTCGTCAAATAGAACAAAGTGTTGGTATGAAATTACATCTGGTCTGACAATATCTCATGCAATGAAAGTGAGCAGAGAGATTCCCAATGTGAAAGGAGAGTAATTTAAATGTTTTACAAACCTCCAGGAGACGTTCATTGAATATATCCTGTCAATTTTTGTCAGAAGCACTGGAAAGAAAAGTATACTTTTGTAAAACAGTGCTACATTCAATATTGTACATTCAGAAATAGGTTTATTATATAGGAATGATAAAACTCAACTTTCAAAACATAAGATCATGGCGTCTGGTCCCATCACTTCATGGCAAATAAATGAGGACACAATTGAAACCGTGAGACTTTATTCTCTTGGGCTCCAAAATCACTGCAGATGGTAACTGCAGCCATGAAATTAAAAGATGCTTGCTCCTTGGAAAAAAAGCTATGATAAATCTAGGCAGCATATTAAAAAAGAAGTGACATTACTTTGCCGACAAAGGTCCATATAGTCAAAGCTACGGTTTTCCAGTAGTCACGTATGGATGTGAGAAGTGAAGTCGCTCAGTCATGTCCAACTCTTTGTGACCCCATGGAGAGTGTAGCCTACCAGGCTCCTCCATCCATGGGATTTTCCAAGCAAGAATACTGGAGTGGATTGCCATTTCCTTCTCCAGGAGATCTTCCCAACCCAGGGATTGAACCCAGGTCTCCCACCTTGTAGGCAGACACTTTATCATCTGAGCCACCGGGGAAGTGAGAGATGGACCATAAATAAGGCTGAGCACCAAAGAACTGATGCTCCTGAACTGTGGTGTTGGAGAAGATTCTTGAGAGTTCCTTGGACTAGACGGAGATCAAACCACTCAATCCTAAAGGAAATCAAACCTGAATATTCATTGGAAGGACTGATGCTGAAACGCCAATACTTTGGCCACCTGTTGTGAAGAGACAGCTCATTTGAGAAGACCTTGATGCTGGAAAAGATTGAAGGCAGGAGGAGAAGGTGATGACAGAGGATGAGATGGTTGGATGACATCACCAACTCAATGGACATAAGTTTGAACAAGTTCCAGGAGATGGTGAAAGACAAGGAAGTCTGGCATGCCTCCATGGAGTCACAAAGAGTCCATGGAGTCACAAAGAGTTGGACATCATCGTGCCTTTTAAATGTATTATCTGATTTAATCCAGCAAACAATCCTATGAGGATGTAAATTACTGAATTTACAAAGGATGATATACTGTTTTGTATCACTTACAAATGATGACTTAACAAATAGCAATGATTAAAATAATGTTAAAATAATTTCCTTTTGAGTATTAAAACATTGCACCAAAACAAATTAAATGTACTCTCAAATTTAGTCTATTCTCTATAATTCAACTTTCCCATACAAAGCTTATGGAATCAACTTACTTCTTGTCTTCACTATGATCTTCAGTTTGGTAATCGCATTTGCTCTTCTTTTTTGTGAGGTTTTTACATGATCAATCAGCTATTTTATATCCTTTTAGTGATCCAGACACTAGTTCTTGGATTTCTAGGCCTAATTTATGAACTTGAAGCCTGAGACATCACCTCTTTTGGGTCTGCTTACCTCTACACTTCACCTGATTTTCAGTTAGAGATTGAGTTTTATTCTTTATAAAAAGTTCATTCCAACTGGAGAGGGGCATGGATGAGGAATCTTATTAAAACTATGGAAAAATACATCTGCAACTCTATTTCTGCTTTGCAAATAAGTTTATCTGTATATTTTACTAGTCACAGACACAGAGAACAAATTTATGGTTACCAAGGGGGAAAGTGGAATGGGATGAACCGGGAGATTGGGATTGACATATATACACACTATCATATAGATTACTAGTGAGAATCTACTGTGTAGCACAGCGAACTCTACTCAGCGCTCTGTGGTGATTCGAATGGGAAGGAAATCTGAAATAGAGTAGACATATGTATATGTGTAACCAATTCACTTTGCTGCACAGCAGAAACTAACACAATACTGTGAAGTAACTATACTCCAATAAAATTTAATTTTAAAAAGCTGTGAACAAATAAAGCCTTGATATCTTGTGGATGTGCAGTATAGAGCTGAAAGTAGGGATATTGTGCTTGGAGTGCTGTCTCAAACTCTGTCTATAATTGGACTTCACTGAACGTGTGTGTGTGTGTGTGTGTGTGTGTGTGTGTGTGTGTGTGTGTGTGTAGAGGAGTGGTTGCCAACATGAATACCTGTCTCAATGTTTTCTGCATAACTACCTAACTAGTCACTTTAAGTAGTAAACAAAATATTTATGGATTTTAATCTGTGCTCTGTCTAGAAGGGCAAAATGCAATTTGGAATGGAATAGAGCTCGTTAATTTTGAAAACCAAAACTTCATATTTTAAATTAGGATCTAAATGGTTAAAATGATATTTTCTTCTATTCATAAAAATGAAGATTTAAGAGTTCATAAACTGTGAGTGCATTAAAAATCACTGACTGCATTTTCCATAGCTCTATGTTCAATATACAAATCTTAATAGCATAATTTCCAGGAAATAACATTTTGTATATAAAAAATTTCTAGGTAGGCAATGTAAGGAAAGACAGATGTTTTTTGAGGAAGTGTATGAGAAGTTATTTATTCTATCAATTACCAAATATTATGCACCTACTATGTTACTAGGTGTAAAATGTCAATATCCTTATTCAGTTTAGTTAGTGGAGAGAATATGATAACAATACATACAAGATTTTAATTAAAATCTTAGTTTAGTTCTGCTCTTAACCTTGGGTCCATAGTATATGCTTTAGACCTGGGCCTTTACATGCCCACAAGACTCAATACATTCAAGAGGGAGGGACTCTCAAATCAATTCTTGGACTTGGTCACAAAATTAATTCCAGGAAATTAGTGGGTTCACTAGAATAATCCGTGTACAAAAGAGAGCATTACTAGAGATGGCAGTGAATATTTTCTTTTTAATTTACTTGATGCATCTCAAATTCCAAATTTCATGCCCCCCCCACTACATAAATAATTGTTTTACTTGCATTTAATGCAATTTAAATAAAATATGACTTTTATCTCCATGTCTTTAAGACTTCATTTACTCCTGTTATGTTACTTGGATACTGAGTCTCAGCACTTTTGTGATTTAATGCACTTTAGTAATTTTACCCATTTTTCCAAAATATATTAAATGTATCTCTTTTCTCTCTACCTGTTTAAAGTCTTTTTTTTTTTTTAATTTACCTCTTTGTAAGACTTGAATTTCCCTATAGACCATGTTTTTGTTTGTTTGTTTAGTTGTTGACTTCTGGGTCTTCACTGCTTCGTGAGGGCTTTCTTTAGTTGCAGTGAGTGGGGGCTATTCGCTGTAGTGGGGGCTTCTCACTGCAGTGGCTTCTCATGTTGCAGAGCACGGGCTTTAGCTGTGCTGACTTCAAAGTAGTTTTGTTTCTCGGACTCCAAAGCACAGGCTCGGTAGTTGTGGGAACAGGCCCAGTTGCTCGGAGCAAGTTGGATCTTCCTGTGGATTGAACCCATGTCTCCTGCATTGGCAGGCAGATTCTTTACCACTGAGCCACCAGGGAAGCCAGATCATGTTATTTTATTATGAGATATTTCAGCAATATCCTCAGACAAGAGTGTGTGACTTGAGTGAGAGAGAGTGTGTGTGTGTGTGTGTGTGGCACATACAGGTGTGCACATATTTGAAAACCTGAAACAAGCTGTAAAAGAGCACTGGTCAGTCCAAACACAATTAAAAGTTGGCTTTGAAAAGCATCAAGGACGGAGTATATTTTCTTGAAAACATAACTTTTTTCTTTCTTTTTTTTTTAATTCATTGTAATAAAACCTGAAGCTCCCAGAAATTGATTAATCTCTTTTCAGTTCAAACTAATTGGATTTATAGTGTAAAGCACTCTGCTAGGAGAAAATGAAAGATTATACTTTACTCTTTGATTCTCACTTAATGATTTATCTTAACTTGCTATACTCACTTGGCTTTTTCTATTTTGTATCAACCTGTGAGTTAGACCATGTGTTAAAACTGTAGAGCTTGGACTTTCAAATATACTTGCTATGCTAAATTTTTCCATGTAGGAATTCTTTATTTTTATGAGTTGCATTATAACTGTTAGTGTCAAAATGAAAGTAACTTGCAAGTAGGATGATGATGAATTATTTTCAATCTATGAGGGTGAGAATGATGATTAATAAACACTGTAGGAGAAGAATACAGTCTGAAACTTTCTGATTAATGTTTTCAATGTCAACAGTCTTACAGAAACAATGCACACACACACACACACACACACACACACACAAGCACAGACATTTATCTATCTGGGTCTTGTGATTACACAAACTTTCTAAGCTTCAGTTTTCTTATTTGAAAATGGGGAGAAAAGATATAAGCAATTTATAAAACACTATAGAAAAAATCAGCCCAAGCATTTATTTGTTCTCTGAATGGAGGAGCCTGCAGGGTCTATAAATCCTACAGCCAGTGATAGTAACAATCACCTACATTCTTTTTTTTTAACTTATTTTTTTTATTGAAGCATAACATCCATAGAGTACAGTGCATATATCATAAGGGAATAGCTGGATTTTTTTAATAAATTGAAACTACAATATAATCAGCCTCTAGATCAAGAGCATTACCAGCACTCTAGAACATTCTTTGTGCTTCTTACAATCACTCTTCACTCTCCTCTCAAGCTTAGCCATTTGTAGAAGGTAGAATTGTATCTCCTCCACAAAATATGCTTGAAGCCTAACCCCTGGCACCTGTGAGTGGGATTTTGGGTACTCATCTCCATTCTAGATGACTGCTAAGTTGCCCTGAATGTGGATAACATTAATATTTTATACATTGATGTCCAAAGCTGTCCCTTTGTGAAATTATTTGAGATAAATTTATCCAATTTGAAGATAATCAAGGCACTGAAAAAAGTTTGCTCAAAGTCATAAATATATATACATATCTATTTATTAAGAAAGTTGTAATTTTTTTCTATTGCTGCCATAAAAGTTACCACAAACTAACTGGCTTAAAACCACACACATTTATTATTTTATAGTTCTGAAGCCTTGTATAATTCTCACCAGGCTAAGACCAAGGTGTTGTCAGGGCTGAAATATTTTCCTCCTATAGGAGGAAATCTGTTTCCTGGTTATTCAAATTTTGGCAGAATTTAGTTTGACAAACTTGTTAGATG
Organism: Oreotragus oreotragus; assembly: GCA_006410675.1. NCBI lineage: Eukaryota > Metazoa > Chordata > Mammalia > Artiodactyla > Bovidae > Oreotragus > Oreotragus oreotragus. The sequence continues at coordinate 33,620 of SJYX01021621.1, forward strand.
GAAGCCCCATTGCTTTGGTGGCTCTTGGCTAGAACCACACTTAGAGTCTAGAAGCCTTCTCCACCCTTGCAAAGAACCAGCAATGGGAATTACATTCTTCTCACAGTGTCATCTCTCTGATATGGCACTCTATAGTGGTGAAAAGTCCTCTGCTTTTAGGGATTCAAGTGATTAGATTGATTCCACTGGAGTAACTCAGTCTATTCTCAAAATCTGTATCCTGAATCACATCTACAAATTCTCTTTTGCCCTGGCAGCACATCACAGGTCTGGAGATTAGGGTGTGGACATCTATAAGATCCATTACTTTGCCTGCCACAAAAAATCACAGAAGGCCCACTTTACAGTACAGCCTAGGATATTCTTCCATTTGACAGCATCACCTTTTTGTTGCCATCATTATCATCATTATTATTTGACATAAATTTAGCCAAGGAAAAATAAACAGAACAAAAATATCAAATTATCCACAGCATTATGTGTGTGTGTGTGTGCACAAGTGCATTATAGAAAGGGTGAAGGAGCAGTGGAGAGCAAGGGAAGCTTTTTCAAGATGATAGAATTTGCATGGATTCAGGTTTAAAATTGGAAAATATATCCTAGAATGGTTTTAGTAGAGTTTTTTAAAACTATTTCTCCAACTTATGTATGTTCTCAATTACCCAAGTAAATGTATGAGAAGAAAAGCAAGATTTCATTTAGTATACCGAATAGAAATTTTATTTAGATCTCAAATTTCAGGGTAGATATACCCCAATTAGACTCCAAATTTTAGATTCCCTCTCTTTAACAATCTTTTGCTTGTCTTTCTGTCTCCTTTAATGGTAGAATTTTGGGGACACCAGGAATTTGGTAGAATGAAGGTAAAGAGATCGTTGCCAGTGAAACTTCCTTTGTTTTGCAAATACATGAAGATGAATACTTTATTTATATAGATGTTCAGTTCAGTTCAGTAGCTCAGTCATGTCCAACTCTTTGTGACCCCATGAATTGTAACACGTCAAGCCTCCCTGTTCATCACCATCTCTCGGAGTCCACTAAGACTCACGTCCATTGAGCCCGTGATGCCATCCAGCCATCTCATCCTCTGTCATCCTCTGCTCCTCCTGCCCCCAATACCTCCCAGCATCAGTCTTTTCCAATGAGTCAACACTTTGCATGAGGTGGCCAAAGTTCTGGAGTTTCAGCTTCGGCATCATTCCCTCCAAAGTAATACCAGGGCTGATTTCCTTCAGAATGGACTTGTTGGATCTCCTTGCAGTCCAAGGGATTCTCAAGGGTCTTCTCCAACACCACAGTTCAAAAGCATCAATTCTTCGGTGCTCAGCTATCTTCACAGTCCAACTCTCACATCCATATATGACCACTGGAAAAACCGTAGCCTCGACTAGACGGACTTTTGTTGGCAAAGTAATGTCTCTGCTTTTCAATATGCTATCTAGGTTGGTCATAACTTGTCTTCCAAGGAGTAAGCGTCTTCTAATTTCATGGCTGCAATCGACATCTGCAGTGATTTTGGAGCCCCCCAAAAATAAAGTCTGACACTGTTTCCACTGTTTCCCTATCCATTTCCCATGAAGTGATAAGACCAGATGCCATGATCTTCATTCTTCATTGTAAAGCTTCCATAGGGCAAAAGGATGAAGATTCTAAACACGGTAATCTTGCTGATAGAGCTGCAATAGCTGCTGCAAGTTCAGATTTTAATACAAGAACAAACTTTTGGCAAAGGCAACAAGAACAACAACAACAAAAACAAAAACAAATGGGACTACATCAGCTATAAAGATGATATTCAGCAAAGGAAATCATCAATAAAATGCAAAGACAACCTATGGAATGGGAGAAAATATTTGCAAACTACATATCTAATAAGGGGCCATGATCTTGGTTTTCTGAATGCTGAGTTTTAAGCCAACTTTTTAATTGTCCTCTTTCATTTTCATCAAGAGGGTCCTTAGTTATTCTTCACTTTCTGCCCTAACTGTCGTGTCATCTGCATATCTGAGATTATTGATATTTCTCCTGGAAATCTTGGTTTCCACTTGAGCTTCATCCAGTCCAAGCATTTCTCATGATGTACACTGTGTATAAGTTAAATAAGCAGAGTGACAATATATAGCTTTGATGTACTCCTTCACACCGGCTGTGATGTACCACGCAGAATCATGCCTGAGAGGAGCTACACTTTGCCCAAGGTCAGGGACAGCAGCTGAGAGGAGCTATCCCACGTCCAAGGTGAGGGGCGGCAGTTGAGGGAAACTACCCCACGTCCAAGGTCAGGGACAGTGGCTGGGAGGAGCTACTCCATGCCTGCGGTTGGGGCAGTGGCAGAGAAGAGCAACCCCACCTCTAAGGAGAGGTGGCTGAGTGGGTGCAGGAGGGCTAAGAGGAGATACTCCACGTAAAATGTCAGGAGGGGCTGCCGTGACGCGATACCCCTCGTCCAACGTAAGGAGCAGTGGCTGCGCTTTGCTGGAGCAGCTGTGAAGAGATACCCCACGCCCAAGGTAAGAGAAACCCAAGTAAGACGGTAGGTGTTGCAAGAAGCCATCAGGGGGCAGACACACTGAAACCATACTCACAGAAAACTAGTCAATCTAATCACACAGACCACAGCCCTGTCTAACTGAATGAAACTAAGCCATGCTGCGTGGGGCCACCCAAGATGAGCAGGTCATGGTGGAGAAGTCTGACACAATGTGGTCCACTGGAGAAGGGAATGGCAAACCACTTCAGTATTCTTGCCTTGAGAACCCCATGAACAGTATGAAAAGGCAAAATGATAGGATCCTGAAAGAGTAACTGCCCATGTCTGTAGGTGCCAAAGATGCTACCAGAGATCAGTGGAGAAAAAACTCCAGAAAGAATGAAGGGATGGAGCCAAAGCAAAAACAATACCCAGCTGTGGATGTGACTGGTGATAGAAGCAAGGTCCGATGCTGTAAAGAGCAATATTGCATAGGATCCTGGAATGTTGGGTCCATGAATCAAGGAAAATTGGAAGTGGTCAAACAGGAGATGGCAATAGTGAACGTTGACATTGTAGGAGTCAGCAAACTAAAATGGACTGGAATGGGTGAATTTAACTCAGATGAACATTATATCTACTACTGCGGGCAGGAATCCCTCAGAAGAAATGGAGTAGCCATCATGGTCAACAAAAGAGTCCGAAATGCAGTACTTGGATGCAATCTCAAAAACGACAGAATGATCTCTGTTCGTTTCCAAGGCAAACCATTCAATATCACAGTTATCCAAGTCTATGCCCCAACCAGTAATGCTGAAGAAGCTGAAGTTGAACGGTTTTATGAAGACCTACAAGACCTTGTAGAACTAACACCCAAAAAAGATGTCCTTTTCATTATAGGGGACTGGAATGCTAAAGTAGGAAGTCAAGAAACACCTGGAGTAACAGGCAAATTTGGCCTTGGAATGCGGAATGAAGCAGGGCAAAGACTAATAGAGTTTTGCCAAGAAAATGCACTGGTCATAGCAAACACCCTCTTCCAGCAACACAAGAGAAGACTCTACACATGGACATCACCAGATGGTCAACACCGAAATCAGATTGATTATATTCTTTGCAGCCAAAGATGGAGAAGCTCTATACAGTCAACAAAAACAAGACCAGGAGCTGACTGTGGCTCAGATCATGAACTCCTTATTTCCAAATTCAGACTTAAATTGAAGAAAGTAGGGAAAACCGCTAGACCATTCAGGTATGACCTAAATCAAATCCCTTATGATTATACAGTGGAAGTGAGAAATAGATTTAAGGGCCTAGATCTGATAGACAGAGTTCCTGATGAACTATGGAATGAGGTTCGTGACATTGTACAGGAGACAGGGATCAAGACCATCCCCATGGAAAAGAAATGCAAAAAAGCAAAATGGCTGTCTGGAGAAGCCTTACAAATAGCACTGAAAAGAAGAGAGGCGAAAAGCAAAGGAGAAAAGAAAAGATATAAGCATCTGAATGCAGAGTTCCAAAGAATAGCAAGAAGAGATAAGAAAGCCTTCTTCAGCAATCAATGCAAAGAGATAGAGGAAAACAACAGAATGGGAAAGACTAGAGATCTCTTCAAGAGAATTGGAGATACCAAGGGAACATTTCATGCAAAGATGGGCTCGATAAAGGATAGAAATGGTATGGACCTAACAGAAGCAGAAGATATTAAGAAGAGGTGGCAAGAATACACAGAAGAACTGTACAGAAAAGATCTTCACGACCCAGATAATCATGAGGATGTGATCACTAATCTAGAGCCAGACATCTTGGAATGTGAAGTCAAGTGGGCCTTAGAAAGCATCACTACGAACAAAGCTAGTGGAGGTGATGGAATTCCAGTTGAGCTGTTTCAAATCCTGAAAGATGATGCTGTGAAAGTGCTGCACTCAATATGCCAGCAAATTTGGAAAACTCAGCAGTGGCCACAGGACTGGAAAAGGTCAGTTTTCATTCCAATTCCAAAGAAAGGCAATGCCAAAGAATGCTCAAACTACCGCACAATTGCACTCATCTCACATGCTAGTAAAGTAATGCTCAAAATTCTCCAAGCCAGGCTTCAGCAATACGTGAACCGTGAACTTCCTGATGTTCAAGCTGGTTTTAGAAAAGGCAGAGGAACCAGAGATCAAATTGCCAACATCTGCTGGATCATGGAAAAAGCAAGAGAGTTCCAGAAAAACATCTATTTCTGCTTTATTGACTATGCCAAAGCCTTTGACTGTGTGGATCACATTAACTGTGGAAAATTCTGAAAGAGATGGGAATACCAGACCACCTGACCTGCCTCTTGAGAAACCTCTATGCAGGTCAGAAAGCAACAGTTAGAACTGGACATGGAACAACAGACTGGTTCCAAATAGGAAAAGGAGTAGGTCAAGGCTGTATATTGCCACCCTTCTTATTTAACTTCTATGCAGAGTACATCATTAGAAACACTAGGCTGGAAGAAGCACGAGCTGGAATGACGTTTGCCAGGAGAAATATCAATAACCTCAGATATGCAGATGACACCACCCTTGCGGTAGAAAGTGAAGAGGTACTCAAAAGCCTCTTGATGAAAGTGAAAGAGGAGAGTTAAAAAGTTTTCTTAAGGCTCAACATTCAGAAATTGAAGATAATGGCATTAGGTCCCATCATTTCATGGGAAATAAATGGGGAAACAGTGGAAACAGTGTCAGACTTAATTCGGGGGGCTCTAAAATCACTGCAGATAGTGATTGCAGCCATGAAATTAAAAGATGCTTACTCCTTGGAAGAAAAGTTATGGCAACCTAGATAGCATGTTCAAAAGCAGAGACATTACTTTGCCAACAAAAGTCCATCTAGTCGAGGCTATGGTTTTTCCAGTGGTCATGTATGGATGTGAGAGTTGGGCTGCGAAGATAGCTGAGCACCGAAGAATTGATGCTTTTGAACTGTGGTGTTGGAGAAGACTCTTGAGAGTCCCTGGGACTGAAAGGAGATTCAACCAGTCCATTCTGAAGGAGATCAGCCCTGGGTATTCTTTGGAAGGACTAATGCTAAAGCTGAAACTCCAGTACTTTGGCCACTTCATGCAAAGAGTTGACTGATTGGAAAAGACTCTGATGCTGGGAGGGATTGGGGGCAGGAGGAGAAGGGGACGACAGAGAACGAGATGGCTGGATGGCAACCCTGACTCGATGGATGTGAGCCTGAGTGAACTCTGGGAGTTGGTGATGGATAGGGAGGCCTGGCGTGCTGCGATTCATGGGGTCACAAAGAGTCGGACATGACTGAGCGACTGAACTGAATTGACTGAGACTTAGCGTAAACAACAACAATAGCCAATTAACAAACAATGGTACTCAGCCATAAATATGAAAGTATCCATTTTCCCCCAAACTCCCCTTCTATCCTGGCTGCCACATTAACATTGAGCAGACTTCCTTTTGCTATACAGTAGGTCCTTGCTGGTTATCCACTTTAAATATAGTGGATATCCACTTTAATATAGCTGTGTGTACATGTCCATCCCAAACTTCCTAGCTATTCTTTCCCCCCAATAAATTACTGGGGTGAAATAAAGAATAGAATGAACAAACAACTGGAGGTGCAACAGTTTTGCTAAAATATCTCTAGTTATTTTAGCTTAAAATTAAGCACAGGTTGTTTTAGTCAAGATGAAACTATTATTTTTACTTACAGACATAGCTGCATTGTTCACCTCACTTCTTCTTCCCTTTACTGTGATGCAATGAGAACCAGATAGAGCCTTCATGTACTTATCATTATTATTATTATTATTTTAGTGCTATTGAACCCTGGAATAATCAAACCCCTTCCCCCTCTCCTGAGAGAGAGTGACAAATACAATCTCCCAAAGGTAAACTAATCTCTGGGAAGAGAAGGGAAACGTCTCTAGTATACAGTCCTTTGACTGGGAGTTTTATCACCCTTTGAGTTGTGCAAAGGAAAATTGTTACAACTCTACAAAGATTTCCTAGATTTTCAATCACCTTTTAACTTTTAAAGTTTGTTCTTTAGCTAAGATTTCACTTTCTTTTTTTTTTTTTTTTTTCAACAACCTTAACTGTGCAAAAACATGAAAATATTTTTCCCTGCAGTTCTATTGATACCAAAGTGTCTGTATTATTTATCAGTTTTCTGTACCATATTAATATTACTTTGCCTAGAAATGTGCAATCACTCTTTCCTTGTAATAATTTCCCCCTCTTTCAATAAATACTTGTTTAGAACCCAATAAACTAATAACTTTGCTCTGGCCTTGTACTCTATGTTAGTTATATTTCAAAAGCTTTTAAATTTTGCTTTTCCAACATTAAGAATACAACATTGGTTAACATATCTGTGATGGATTTGGGTACCAATAAGGTTTAGAAAGTCTTATTCTATTCATGCATTTTTTCTTCCACATTGTAATGTTGTAAAACAGGGATATTAAGGTAATTAATGTATATAATTTATATCTCCTAATCCACACAAAACCAGATAGTTATGAACTGGTGCATTGTAGAATCAATGGCATTTTAGGATGCAGAGTTTATTGCAATAATTCTTCAGGTTCTATTCTCATTAGTGAAATGTTAAGGGCTTCCATGGCACTAATAAATAACAGCCATAATTTTTTTTTCTGCTCCATTTTATATATTTAGTGGAGGTTGAGCAGAGACTGTTTTACAGTCTTTTTCAGTTCCTGACTCTCAGGAAGAAATTGTTTTTTATTCTAATCTTCTAATCTGATGTCTGTAACACCGTATTCTAATATGTTTGCTTTAGTAAAATTTTTCTAGTTATCATTATATGCAAATATTTTATGATCCCAAGGATTCTGAATCAAAAGTTTTATGTATCAGTCCTAAATGAGCCATCATCATAGGAATTTAAATTTGTCTTATTTTTTCCTTCTTTCAATGTATTAAATAGCCAGTTCATTGAGTGTGTGTTTTGCTTTCTTGGGTCAGTATTTTAAGATAAGAAACTGATAAAGTAATTGAAGAAAAAGTGCTAATGACTAAAAAGGAATTAATAAATTAAATCTCTAAGAAAAAACCAGTTGTCTTTTTAATATACTTATGCTTAAATTAATTTATACATTTAACTTTTGTGTAGATTTTTACATTTAACTTCTGTATAGATTTTTATACTTGCCTTCACTTACCATAATTGGAAACAATTTGAATCAGAATCAGTGAACGGAAAGAAGAGGAGAAAAGTAAGACTAAAAGAATGAGCTTCAGAAGACGGAATATCAGATTCATGTTTTGTTTCATTTCCTCAGGATTCTAGTTGCCCATCTGCCCTTATTATATAATATGTCAAGTGTTTAAAAATGGTGATGCTGAATATTTCTATGTTGTAGCTGGGAGACTTTAGTTCTAACTTGGAAAACAGCTGATAGACTATAAAAATCTTTTAAGCAAATAATTGCGTAAGTTTGGCAAAATCTCATTTACTGAAAAAAGCCTGACCCTAACTCATGGTAGTCTATGAATCATTTCTATATGATTTAGTATTAATAGTTTATATTTTATGGGTCATTACCTTATTTCCACAATTTGTTACAATTTATATGCAGAGTACATCATGAGAAACGCTGGACTGGAAAAAACACAAGCTGGAATTAAGATTGCTGGGAGAAATATCAATAACTTCAGATATGCAGATGACACCACCCTTATGGCAGAAAGTGAAGAAGAACTAAAAAGCCTTTTGATGAAAGTAAAAGAGGAGAGTGAAAAAGTTGGCTTAAAGCTCAACATTCAGAAAATGAAGATCATGACATACGGTCCCATCACTTCATGGCAAATAGATGGGGAAAGAGTGGAAACAGTGTCAGACTTTATTTTGGGGGGCTCCAAAATCACTGCAGATGGTGATTGCAGCCAAGAAATTAAAAGATACCTACTCCTTGGAAGAAAAGTTATGACTGACCTAGATAGTATATTCAAAAGCAGAGACATTACTTTGCCAACAAAGGTCCATTTAGTCAAGGCTATGGTTTTTCCAGTAGTCATGTACTGATGTGATAGTTGGACTGTGAAGAAAGCTGAGCGCCAATGAATTGATGCTTTTGAACTGTGGTGTTGGAGAAGACTCTTGAGAGTCCTTTGGACTGCAAGGAGATCCAATTAGTCCATTCTGAAGGAGATCAACCCTGGGATTTCTTTGGAAGGAATGATGCTAAAGCTGAAACTCCAGTACTTCGGCCACCTCATGCGAAGAGTTGACTCATTGGAAAAGACTTTGATGCTGGGAGGGATTGGGGGCAGGAGAAGACGGGGATGACAGAGGATGAGATGGCTGGATGGCATCACTGACTCGATGGATGCGAGTCTGAGTGAACTCCTGGAGTTGGTGATGGACAGGGAGGCCTGGAATGCTGCGATTCATGGGGTCACAAAGAGTCGGACACGACTGTATGACTGAACTGAACTGATGGAAATCGATTTAATGCTAAGTAACACAAAACAAAAAAATTTCAGTTTTGAAAATTTTGTTGACAATTTCTGTAATGGGTTTAAGATATTAATTTGACCAAATCTGACATGAAAATAGTTCATAAGTGTATAATAGTACATAATAATATAATAATTATTACTATTTATAATTCATAGTACATTTTTGCATATATAAATGCTTATGCCCCAGATGCATTCCAATTAAATAAGACTTCAGGATATAGTATAAATGGAAATTAGAGAGATCTTAACCAGCTCTTGGAGACTCACAATGTACTTCGATGTACTCACAATGTACTTACAATGTACTAATTCTCCAATAAATCTGTTGAAACTCTTTGACTTCATTTATTCCCAGTATTTCCAAATGTGTTTGACTACAACAATCTCTTAAGCATCCACCAATAAGTGTGTATCTATCAGGGCTTCCCTGGTGGCTCAGACGGGAGAGTCTGCCCGCAGTGCAGATCAGGAAGATCAGCTGGTAAAGAAGACAACAACCCACTCCAGTACTCTTGCCTGGAAAATCCCATGGATGGAGAAGCCTGTCAGGCTACAGTCCATGGGGTCACAAAGAGTCAGTCACAACTGAGCAACTTCAGTTTCACTTTCCATCTGTGTGCATACATGCCCACACACACATGTGTGCTATGTGTGAGACCAATGAACATCTCACTGGATGCTAGCACTTCTCTGTAAAAGTCTATACCACTCCCCTAATTCATTATATAAACCCCAAAGTCCTGTGAGTTATCACGGGCTGCCAGTGCTGTCAGTCAAGGGATGTTGACTGTGGTGAGCAATTCAATTGATAGTTCCCAGAATTTAGTAAAATATTGATAGTGATAATCACTTGGATGTCTCATAATCAAACAAGCAACAAACAAAAAGAGTGGATTCTAAATCCCCACCCCAGAGAGTCTTAATGAGTATCTCTATTATTTATAAGGGGGCTTCCCTAGTGGCTCAGATGGTAATGAATCTGTCTGCAATGCAAGAGATCCAGATTCAGTCCCTGGGTCGGGAAGATCCCCTGGAGGAGGGAATGACTAGAAGTCCTTTAGTTATTCGACCTTTTCCAATGATCAGTTAGGTTGGAGGGTCCATGATATTCTTCTAATGTTGTATAACTCAAGTGTTTGGAAAGATGCACATCTTCCCTAGATGAGAATTCCCTGAGGTTGTGAAATATGTCTTATTCATTTAATTATCTTAACACTAACATAATGCCAGGCACATGCAATTAAAATTTTACAAACTCTGAGCATAAATTATTTTACTAATTGGGAGAATATTGAGATTGTTGAGAATCTCTCTTTTGCTGGTTGGCACATGTCAAAGTGAGTATAAGAAAGGGTCAAGCAGAACAGATCCACTATCATTCTTTCTCCCAAATTCACCATATTAGTCACCTTTCTATGCCTAAACAGAAGTGAATAAGGAGTGAAGCCAATACTAATATCCATAGGGGAGTGTCCTTTTGTGAAAACATCAGCACAGATCAGACAAAAAGACTGGCTTCGGAAAAAAAATAAAATAAATTGTAAAGTCAAACTCAATTCTGGTGTTTTAGCTTCCACTCCAATATCTTTCCCCAAAAATAAATCTTTCAGACAGGGTTATGAAATTGACAGTTTCAAGTTCTGTATTTTCTGTATGTAGTTCATTTATTCAATCATTTTTTATTAAACTTCTACTTTGGGTCAGAACATGTGTGGGATTGAAATGAACAAATGACTATAAGTCATTGTAGCCCACAACTTAGAGTCAAAAAATAAATACTACAGCACACTACAGTAGATGCAATGTTTGAGATACTTGTAGGTTGGGGAAGAGAGTAGGGGTACTGTGTCTGCAAGCACGGAGGGAGATTGATGAAGGAAATGATTCCTCAGACCAATCTCAGATGATGAGCGGGAGATAGTGAGTTAAAGGCAGCTGTGGAGAATTAGGCATTCCCAGCATGGAAAAAGAGGAGAAACAGAGAACAGAATAACCATGCTATGTATGGGAAATTCCTGATAATTTGTTGTATCACTATAATACTACATACATGGCAGGGGTTTATAGCCATCAGACTAGAGGGCCAGAATGAGGTCGGTTTATGAAGGGATTTAATATCTCAAGGTTAGAAGCTTGCAAGTTATCTTATAGATGACTGAGAGCCTGAATGAACTAGAATTTTTTCAACTGCAAGTAGAAGAAACACAACTAAAAATAAGCCAGTTCAAAAAGGAAATGTATTGGCCCACATAACTTTGAAATCGTGTTGGATCTTTTAAAGCCTCATATTGTTATCAAGTCAGATATAATAGCAACAGCTGGAGCAGCGTTTTAAGCTCATGAGTGAGGTACTGCAGCTAGAATATTTAAAAAGAAAAGAACCTGGATTCATGACAATTGGAGCCATTATAGCAGCCTGGACTACTTATACATTAACTGCTTTATGAAAAAAGGAATGAACACTTACCTTGTTCAGGTTAATCTGCCTTTTGTTGTAGCAAAACTATCTATATTTAACAAGTTTATAGATAATGTCTATCAGTTGTATTTGCCTCTTTGTGACCCCATCAGCTATATGGTCCATGACATTCTCCAGGCCAGAATACTGGAGTGGGTATCCTTTCCCTTCTCTAGGGAATCTTTCCAACCCAGGGATCAAACCCAGGTTTCCTGCATTACAGGAAAGTTCTTTACCAGTTGAACCACAGTGAAGCTTAAGAATACTGAACCAGGTATCCTATCCCTTCTCCAGTGGATCTTCCCAACCCAGGAATTCAATTGGGTCTCATGCATTGCAGACGGATTCTTTAACAACTGAGTTATCAGAGAAGCCCATGCACATGGAATCTTCAACTATTTTCTTCTTCATGGTGATGACAAAACAAGTTAGCATTGGTCCACACAAATATTTAGTTAATTAAATAAAATTACTATGACAAGTCCAGAAGGAAATGAAATGTGTCTGAAGTACCTCTAAGAATTTTCCAAAAATTCAGGCTTTGTTTATTTTCTTTATTTACAATCCAAAGGTATCCTATTGTGAATTTATCTTTTGTTCATCATATGATTTCTTTCAAATAGTTCTCTCAAACCTCTCCTAAATGAAAGTTAGTTCCCTCCACTGCGATAATTAACTCCATCTTCAGGTGATTTTCCCACTATCATGTAGGAGAGCCCAAAACACTGACAAAACTACAAAGATTTTGTTCAATATATGCCAGTTTGTGTTAAATCTCCAACTGCATCTTTGAAAAATACACCTTTTCTCTTGTTTTACATGACTTTTATTTTCTCAAGTCAGCTTCTGCTATCAGAAAGCTTCCATAAGCCTCTTATCCTTATCCTTCAGCAGACAAACAGACTGAAAATCACAATTACAGAAAATGAAACAATCTGATCACATGGACTACAGTCTTATCTAACTCAATGAAACTATGAGCCATGGTGTTTAGGGTCAACCAAGACAGACAGGTCATAGTGGAGAGTTCTGACAAATCGTGGTCCACTAGAGAAAGGAATGGCAAACCACTTCAGTATTCTTGCCTTGAAAACCCCATGACCAGTATGAAAGGCAAAATAATAGGACACTGAAAGATGAACTCCCCGGGTTGGTAGGTGTCCAGTATGCTAATGGAAAGAGTGGAGAAATAACTTCAGAAAGAGTGAAGAGAGGGAGCCAAAGAAAAAACAATACCCCATTGTGGATATGACTGGTGATGGAAGTAAAGTCTGATGCTGTAAAGAACAAGAAGAGGTCAAACAGGAGATGGCAAGAATGAGCAATGACATTTTAGGAATCAGTGAACTAAAATGGACTGGAATGGACAAATTTAACTCAGATGACCATTATATCTACTACAGTGGGCAAGAATCCCTTACAAGAAATGGAGTAGCCACCACAGTCAACAAAAGATTCTGAAATGCAATACTTGGATATTCCAGGAGCCAGCTTGAGGAACTCCGCCCATGGCAAAAGTCACAAGGAAGGAGACTTTGGCATATGCAAAGGTGGGATCGAGCCTCAGGAAACCCCCTCTTCCCGAGCATCTACCCCCAAAACCAGAGTCTGTTTTATGCTCTCACCTACACCTCTGACTTTACAGGGGGCTCTCCCCAATCACCATTTCTCTCAGAGAAGGTGTTAACTTGCAGCTCCAGTTAATAAAAACTCCTGGGCGTGACAAGAGTGTTTCAACTTACAAACTCCTTTGAAGGTTCTCTAGCCTGCCTGATCAGGTTCGTCCGGCCACATGTGATTGTTTACAGCCTCCCAACCATGAGAGGCATGAGATGCTTTAAATTTTCTATATACAGATTCTTTTGAGAAGTTACAAAATTATTAGTATAGTATAGTAGATTGATTAGAAATTATATTGGTGAAGGGTTTTCATTTGTTGAGCCAATATTTGCTGTTAAATCTCCATATTCCCTGCCCTTATAATGAATATAACTAGCATATAGGAGAAATAAGTATTAACCCTTAAGATTGATCATGTTAAACCTTAGGCTAAGTAAATTCCTTTTTAGTTGTAACCCACTACACCCTCACCCTATAGGAATGCAACTTTATCTGCTACCTTCAGAGGGTGGCGCCTGGTTTAAGAAAAAACACCCTTAGAAAAAATAAGTTTTTTGGTTATCAGAAAGAAAGGATCATAAAATGTCAGCAGGCCTCATGGCCAGAGATGATGTAAAACCCATAAGACCTTTGTATAATTTTATATGAAGCACCAGATTTTGACAAGGGTCAGGTTTGCTGACCCCTGCGTGACTCTGTATTCATCCTTATATATAACATAAAGTATATAAGCAAACCTGAAAAATAAAGAAATTGGATCAGTTTCTGGAAAGACTGATTCCCCCGTGTCATTCTTTCCCCTTCTGGCTGAATTCCCATCTGATACGTGGGTACTCACCAAGCCTGCTAATTTTGCCATGGCTTCTAAGATTGGACCGGGGAGGCCTCAGTGCCTCCTCTCCTTTGGGAGAATGGAAAGATGCCTGTGGCCTATGTAGGTGGTGATTGGTATTCCATGTAAACCAAGTTATTAAGCTTCTTTTTCTCCACTAATTTTCCTACTACACTATCCATTTCTAATCTCTCTACATATCTGTAATTAAATAAGTTTTTTCCTAGGACACCTACTCCGTCTCCCCTTCGAATTACCCTGGATCCACCAGGGCTGGACCCCGGCATGGATACAATCTCAAAAATGACTAAATGTTCTCTGTTTATTTCCAAGACAAACCACAAAATATCACAGTAATCCAATTCTATGCCCCAAACAATTATCCTGAAGAAGCTGAAGTTGAAATATTCTATGAAGACCTATGTGAACTTCTAGAACTAATGTCCCAAAAAGATGTCCTTTTCATTTTAGAGTACTGGAATGCAAAAGTGGGAAGTCAAGAAATACCTTAAGTAACAGGCAAATTTGGCCTTGGAGAACAAAATGAAGGCTAATGCTAACAGAGTTTTGGCAAGCAAAACACTGGTCATAGCAAACACCTTCTTCCAACAATACAAGAGAAAATTCTGTACATGGACATCACCAGATGGTCAATACCAAAATCAGCTTGAGCATATTCTTTGCAGCCAAAGGTGGAAAAACTCTGTACAGTTAGCAAAAACAAGACCAGGAGCTGACTGTGGCTCAGATAATGAACTCCTTATTTCCAAATTCAGACTTAAGTTTGAGAAAATAGAGAAAACCACTAGGGCATTCAGTTATGACCTAAATCAAATTCCTTATGTTAATACAGTGGAAGTGACAAATAGATTCAAGGGATTATTTGATAGACAGTGTCTGTGAAGAACTATGGATGGAAGTTTGTACTGGAAGCAGTGATTAAGACCATCCCCAAGAAAAATAAATGCAAAAAGGCAAAATGGTTGTCTGATGAGGCCATACTGGGAAAAGAAAAGAGTAGTGAAAGGCAAAGGAGAAAAAGAAAATTATACCAACTTAAATGCAGAGCTACAAAGTTTAGCAAGGAGAGATAAGAAAGCCTTCCTCAGCGATCAATGCAAAGAAATAGAGGAAAACAACAGCGTGGGAAAGACTAGAGATCTCTTCAACAAAATTAGAGATACCAAGGGGACATTTCATGCAAAGATGGGCACAATAAAGGACAGAAATGGTATGGACCTAACAGTAGCAGAAGATATTAAGAAGAAGTGGCAAGGATACACAAAAAAACTGCACAAAAAAAGATCTTCATGACCCTGATAACCACGATGATGTGAATACTCACCTAGAGCCAGACATGCTGGAATGTGAAGTCAAGTAGGCCTTAGGAAGCATCACTATGAACAAAGCTAGTGGAGGTGATGGAATTCCAGTTGAGCCATTTCAAATCCTAAAACATGATGCTGTGAAAGTGTTGCACTGCATATACCAACAAATTTGGAAAACTTAGCAGTGGCCACAGGACTGAAAAAGTTCAGTTTTATTCTATTCCCAAAGAAAAGCAATGCCAAAGAATGTACAAACTACCACACAATTGCACTCATGATATGCTAGCAAGTGAAAGTGAAATTGAGGTTGCTCAGTCGTGTCTGACTCTTTGCGACCCCATAAACTGTAGCCTACCAGGCTCCTCTGTCCATGGGATTTTCCAGGCAATAGTACTAGAATGGATTGCCATTTCTTTCTCCAGGGGATCTTCCCAACTCAGGGTTCAAACCCAGGTCTCCTGCATTGTAGACAGATGCTTTACCATCTGAGCCACCAGGGAAGTCAAAGAAATGCTCAAAATTCTCCATGCCAGGCTTCAACAGTACGTGAACTGTGAATTTCCAGATGTTCAAATTGGATTTAGAAAAGGCAAAGGAACTAGAGATAAAATTGCCAACATCTGCTGGATCACTGAAAAAGCAAGAGAGTTCAAGAAAAACATCTATTTCTGCTTTATTGACTACACCAAAGCCTTTGACTGTGTGGATCACCACAAACTGTGAAAATTCCAAGACAGATGGGAATACCTGACCACCTTATCTGCCTTCTGAGAAATCTGTATACAGGTCAGGAACCAACAGTTAGAACAGGACATGGAACAGTGGACTGGTTCCAAATCAGGAAAGGAGTATGTCAAGGCTGTATATTGTAACCCTGCTTATTTAATTTTTATATGCAGAGTGCATCATGCAAAATATCGGGCTGAATGAAACACAAGCAGGAATCAAGAAATATTAATAATCTCAGATACGCAGATGACACCACCCTTATGGCAGTAAGTGAAGAGGAACTAAAGAGCCTCTTGATGAAAGTGAAAGAGGAGAGTGAAAAAGTTGGCCTAAAACTCAATGTTCAGAAAACTAAGATCATGGCATCAGGTCCCATCACTTCATGGCAAGTAGAAAGGGAAACAATGGAAACAGTGAGATACTTTATTTTTGGAGGCTTCAAAAATCACTGTAGATGGTGATTTCAGCTATGGAATTAAAAGAGGTTTGCTCCTTTGAAGAAAAGCTATGACCAACCTAGAGAGCCTATTAAAAAAACAAAGACATTACTTTGCTGACAATGGTCTCTCTAGTCAAGGCTTCGTTTTTTTTTTTCAGTAGTCATTATGGATGTGAGAGTTGGACTATAAAAAAAATCTAAGCGGTGAAAAATTGATGCTTTTGAACTGTGATGTTGGAAAAGACTCTTGAGAGTCCTTTGGACTTCAAGAAGATCAAATCAGTCCATTCTAAAGGAAATCAGTCCTAAATATTCATTGGAAAGACTGATGTTGAAACTGTAATTCCAACACTTTGGCCCTTTGATGTGAAGAACTGACTCCTTAGAAAAGACTGATGCTGGGAAAGATTGAAGGCAGGAAGAGAAGGGGCAACAGAGGATGAGACGCATGGTTGACATCACCGGCATGATGGATGTGAGTATGAACAAGATCTGAGGGTTAGTGATGGACAGAAAGCCTGGTGTGCTGTAGCCCATGAGAGTTGCAGAGTCAGACATGACTGAGTGACTGAACTGAGCTGAGCTGAGATTTTCTAAAGACAACTCTAAAATTTGGACATGTCCCTTAAGCTTACAGGGTAAAGAATCTGCCTGCAATGCGGAGATCCTGATTCTACCCCTTGGTCCAGAAAATCCCCTGGAGAAAGGAATGGCTACCTACTCAAGTATTCTTTCCTGCAAAATTCCATGGAGAGAGCAGCCTGGCAGGCTGCAGTCCATAGGGTTGCAAAGAGTCAGATACGACTGAGGGACTTACACTAACTTTCCTGAGCAGTAAGCCGTTCATGTGCCTATTGTTTCGTTTTGCCTTTGTTTTTAGATATTCGGTCAATTACTTGACAAATATGAAAACAAAATGTGGGATCCTAGGTTAGAGCTAGCTATTTTACCATGTCATTGAATATATATTTAATGTATTTCAAGGACAATTAAAAGTAATTAAATTAAAAGTCAAACAGAACTGGGTTCTAAGAAAACTCTTAACTGTTAATAATTGGTTCAGGATTCTTTTAGCCTCAAATTATAGAAAACCCAACTTAAAATGATAAAGGTGAGGAAATTTGCTTTTTCACACATCAGTTCAGTTCAGTCACTCAGTCATGTCCGACTCTTTGCAACCCCATGAATCGCAGCATGCCAGGCCTCCCCATCCATCATCAACTCCTGGAGTTCACTCAGACTCTCGTCCATCGAGTCAGTGATGCCATCCAGCCATCTCATCCTCTGTCGTCCCTTTCTCCTCCTGCCCCCAATCCCTCCCAGCATCAGAGTCTTTTCCAATGAGTCAATTTCACACATAGTATGACATTAAACAATTATAGATTCCGTGCTTCTTTCAGTTTTTCCTTCAGGTTGGCTACTCTCATAGCTGAAAATGGCTGCCGGTATCAGCAAGAACAGATTCTCTCTTAACAGTCAGTGGAGAGAGATAGCTGTTTACTTAACCATAGAATAAAAATGCTTCTCTTCAGTCAGTCTGAGCTAATGCAAACTATGTGCCTACTTATGGACCAATAGTAATCAACAGGGAATAACATATGTCAATTGCTTTAAGCCAAGGCTTCTGAGCTATCATTGGTAAGATAGATGGAGTGCCATAATTGGCTTAGACTAATAAAGATTAAGCCTGAAAATAGAGTCAATGAAACTCAAGTCAAAAAGACTGCTTGAAGGAGAGGTGAGTAACAACATATTTGAGTTGCATGCAGTCACCAGTGTTTAAATGTCTCATCTTTTTCTACAAGATGCATTTTTATAATATTCTAGCCATTAGGGCCTTAGAGCAGGAAAACAGTATTACCTAAGAACATTTCAGTAAGTCACTATTTGTTCAACTATCATTCCCTCAAGTAGACTATTCTTCAAGATGAACCTCTCTTTCCCCTCCTGATGCCAACAAACTCCTCTGCAAAATGTCCTCAATCACTTAATGTATTTGGAGAAATGGGATCATAGTAGAAGACTGTCTCATTTTATAGAGGAAACGGGTTGTGAATATACATAAACAGTCATTTCTGGACATTATAGCAGTGCCACATTAAGTAAAAGTTCAATAAAATGTTGTTAAAGAAGAGATTCTTTTGGACCAAATGAATAAGCCTAGAATTTAGTCTCTAGTCAGAAATAATTTTAAAATATGATCATTTCCAGCTGCCCCAAGTTTTTTAACATGTGACGTAAAAATTTGTCATGCCAATTAATTCCTAATAATGTGCCAAAAGTTTCTAAAATAAATTATTTCTATTTTAATAGCATTTACTAGTATTTTAAGGTTATATGCTACATTATCCTACTATGTTTTAGGCTCATTTTGAAAGATCTTATGAGGTTGCTCATTTTTACTTTGCATAAGACTTTAAATTTTTCAGATCATTCTATTGTACACCTGTAACTCAAATAATATTGTACATCAAATATAAAAGTAGATAAATAAATATGTAAAGATTTTATTAATGATTCTCATAGACAACTTAGAAGCTAGAGTCTTTATTTTCTTCTTTATCACAAAATTTCCTTCTTATTCAATAATTAGCATATTCTTCTTAAGAGATATTTTATTTAGCTAACTTTAAGTAATACAATACTAAAATAATTTCGACAATTAGAACAATTTAATAATAATTTAGTATTTTTGTACACATCTGTGTGTTATTTTAATATTTGAAATGAATACTAAGGTTGTTATAAGTACAACATATCTGTATATCAACTAAAAAGTCAAGCATTTTATTTGGTTTTGTATTTTGTATCTATATGTTTTCAATGAGAATATGGATTTCACTGTCATGTGTTTCAAAAGTTTTGGCTAATTTATTGGACCTATTTATATGCTATCAGTGGTTACATACAGGTTGCCGGTCAACACAGATAACTCTTTCTGGATGTCATACTAAGTTGCATCACTTGTGTCCTATTTAAAATGGCCCAGTTTAATGCAGTGATATGGCTGCAACTTGAAGTCCCTTAGCTCCAATAGCCTGCATTATGGTGGAAAATGAAAAAGAGTAAATTTTAGGCAGAACTTTTCAATTCTTCCATAAACTATGATGTTCAAGGAACCCACTGCTTTTATAATATAAAATCATAGGAAAGTATCCAGAAGATCTTGCTTGGCTTTGCATTTCTGAAACACTTTGGGATCCAAGAATCTTCCTACTGTTTGAGTTGGCAAGAGACCAGGCTTGGATCTATCAGAATTTCTAGTCAGATTGCTCAGCACATATTGCACAGGGCAGGCTGCAACCTCTGGGGAGTAATTATTCTTCAAATTCTTAACAAAACAGAATTAGGAGGCTGACGAGTAGGCCTCACACTTAGCTAAACTGTATTGGCAGTGCTGTCCAGAGAATAGGCAATGCCTCAAGAATAATTCAAAGGTGAAATAAGAGGGAATATAACTGAGCTTAGCTTACTAATAATTGAGGTTATTTTATAATGGCCTGTGTCAGTAAACTGTTGGAAATTCACTTTGAAGTGATTTTTTTCCAACTTTGTTACGTAATCCCCCTTCTAGCAAGTTAGAGAAAAAAACTTTTTAGGAGTTTTGGGTATTTGAATACTCTTCAATAAGCAATTTTTAACTGTTTCCCCCATCATGACTGCCTGGAAACATAACCAGCTAGCTTTAACTGAAATGTCATATTACATCAATATCTTAACTATACAGAGATCACATGTTCATAATATATTGTCAAAAACTGGAAGAACACAAGACTTTTCTGAATCACATCATATAATATATAAATAAATATATATATATTAAATACATTTATGTATACAAAAATGTTCTTATACTACCATTCTAATATCATTAAACATCTAATCCATATACCACCACTACTCATGTTCAGACTCCACCACAGCTCTGAATCTATGCTTAAAAAGCAAATGTTTGGGAGAGAACAAGATGTGCAGAGGAGTAGGTGGATATGGAGTACATCTCTCTCCACGGATACATCAGGAATATACCTTCAGAAAGAGAACACCAGCTGAGACCAGACAGGAGTACCTGATCATTGGAAAAGAATATATAGACCCATGCAAAACTCAGTAGAATGAAGAAACTAGGGGAAAAATAAAAGTAGGGGAAAAACAGGAGTGTTAGTAGGACTGGACCTGCCTCGGGAACTGAAGCAGGGGTCTGAGCCCCACATTCAGGCAATTGTCTGAGTGAGAGGAGAAACATTTAAGGCTGAACGTGAAACAGCTGATCAGTGGCAGCCTAAATGGAATGAGAATCAGACAGTTCTTGCCACAATCATACATACAGGGACAGAGATCCCCTAGAAGGCACAATGGCTGGGAGCAGGAGTTTAGGGATTGTGGAGCCATCACTGGGTAAGGGCTGCTGTTGACTGGGGAGAGACACATGGAAGAGATGTCAGGCAGGAGATTGTGGTGGGAAATGCCTGTGGAAGAAAGCCTGGCAGCCACGGAAGCAAGGCGATATTGCTGAGTCACACTTAGAGGGTGGAACCATCACCATAGCCTCTCTCTCCTGACAAGTCAGCACTGTCAGCAGAACAATAGGGAGGCTGGCCCATCAAATGCCTGATGTACTGAACTACAGAGTAGGACCCCACCCAGGGTGCTCCTTTAAGTGACTCACGTGCTGATCTACAGAATAGGATCCCAGTTAGGGGGCCCCTCTATGTGCCTGACATGCTGAACAACGGAGAAAGACCTGAGGCAAAGAAGCCCTTTAAGTGCCTGAACGGGCAGAGGTATGGAGAAAGAGTGGCCAAAGAGGCCTTCTGATCGCCAGCTACAAGAGGCTCAAAAAAAGACTCTGAGAGGGCCATAACTCCTTCAGCAGAGGCAGTCCATGTCTCTGCACACTTGCTGCCACCAGGGTCCCCACAAGCCAAGCAAGCTGTGCCACCTTCTCGCTCAACTCTCACTGGAGCAGAGCTGGCAGAGGCAAAAAAAAAAAAAAAAAATCCTGTGTCTCTGCACACAGGTTGCTGCTGCAGTGTTGATTCCATGTGACCCTGAAGACTGTGGTCTGCCAGGCTTCTCTGTCAGGGAGGAAGATTCTCCAGGCAAGAAGATGGGAGTGTATTGGCTAATATTGCTGCCATACCCTTCTCAGTTCAGTTCAATTTAGTCGCTCGGTCATGTAAGACTCTTTGCGACCCCATGAATTGCAGCACGCCAGGCCTCCCTGTCCATCACCATCTCCCAGAATTCATTCAGACTCACAACCATAGAGTCAGTGATGCCATCCAGCCATCTCATCCTCTGTCGTCCCTTCTCCTTCTGCCCTCAGTCCCTCCCAGCATCAGAGTCTTCTCCAATGAGTCAACTCTTTGCATGAGGTGGCCAAAGTACTGGAGTTTCAGCTTTACCATCATTCCTTCCAAAGAAATCACAGGGCTGATCTCCTTCAGAATGGACTGGTTGGATCTCCTTGCAGTCCAAGGGACTCTCAAGAGTCTTCTCCAACACCACAGTTCAAAAGCATCAATTCTTCGGTGCTCAGCTATCTTCACAGTCCAACTCTCACATCCACACATGACCACTGGAAAAACCATAGCTTTGACTAGACAGACCTTAGTCGGCAAAGTAATGTCTCTGCTTTTGAATATGCTATCTAGGTTGCTCATAACTTTTCTTCCAAGGAGTAAGCACCTTTTAATTTCATGGCTGTAGTCACCATCTGTAAGGATTTTGGAGCCCCCAAAAATAAAGTCTGACACTGTTTCCACTGCTTCCCCATCTATTTCCCATGAAGTGAAGGGGCCAGATGCCATGATCTTCATTTTCTGAATGTTCAGCTTTAAGCCAACTTTTTCACTCTCCACTTTCACTTTCATCAAGAGGCTCTTTATTTCCTGTTCACTTTCTACCATTAGGGTGGTGTCATCTGCATATCTGAGGTTTTTTATATTTCTCCCAGCAATCTTGATTCCAGCTTGTGCTTCTTCCAGCCCAGCGTTTCTCATGGTGTACTCTGCATATAAGTTAAATAAGCAGGGTGACAATATACAGCCTTGATGAACTCCTTTTCCTATTTGGAACCAGTCTGTTGTTCCATGTCCAGTTCTAACTGTTGCTTCCTGACCTGCGTATAGGTTTCTCAACAGGTAAGTCAGGTGGTCTGGTCTACAAGAAACCCACTTCAGACCTAAAGACACATATAGACTGAAAGTGAGAGGACGGGAAAATACATTCTTTGCAAATGCAAAGCAAAAGAAAGCTGGAGTAGCAATCCTCATATCAGACAAAATAGACCCTAAAATAAAGAATATTACAAGAGATAAGGAAGGATACTACATAATGATCAAGGGATCAGTCCAAGAGGAAGACATATCAACTGTAAATATCTATGCACTAAACATAGGAGCACCTCAATACATAAGACAAACACTAACAGACATAAAAGCAGAAATTGACAGTAACACAATTATAGGAGACTTTAATATCCCACTCACACCAGTAAACAGATCATCAAAGCAGAAAGTTAATAAGGAAACAAAAGCTTTAAATGATACATTAATGAGATGAATCTCATGGATATCTTCAAGACATTCCATCCAAATGCAGAAGAATACATCTTCTTCTCAAGTGCACATGCAATATTCTCCAGGAATACCATATCTTGGGTCACAAATCAAACCTCAGTAAATTTAAGAAAATTAAAATAGTATCAAGCATCTTCTCTGACCACATGCTATGAGACTAGATATCAATTACAAGAAAAAAACTGTAAGAAACACAAACACATTGAGATTAAACAACATGTTTCTAAATAACCAACAAGTTACTGAAGAAATCAAAAGAAAATTAAAAAAAATATATAGAAACAAATGATAATGAAAACATGACAACTCAAAACCTATGGGATGCAGCAAAAGCTGTCTTAAGAGGGAATTTTACAACAACACAATCCTACTTCAAGAAACAAAAAAAGCATTAAATAGACAACCTAAATTTACACCTAAGACAATGGGAAAATTAAGAACAAAAAGCCCCCCAAATTAGTAGAACAAAATAAATCATAAAAATATGAACACAAATAAATGAAAAAGAAATGAAAGAAAGAAATAGCAAAGATTAATAAAACTAAAAGGTTGTTCTTTGAGAGTATAAACAAAATTGAAAAGCCTTTACCCATACTCATCAAGAAAAAAAGAGAGAAGAATCAAATCAACAAAATTAGAAATGAAAAAGAAGTTACAGCAAACAATATAGAAACACAAAGGATTATAAGAGACTATTATGGACAACTATATGGCAATAAAGTGGATAACCTAGAATAATGGACAGATTTTTAGAAACGTTCTCAATCTTCCAATACTGAACCAGAAAGAAATAGAAATTATGAACAACCTAATTACAAGCACTGAAATTGAAGCTGTGATCAAAAATCTCCCCCAAAAACAAAACCCCAGGTCTAGATGGCTTCACAGGAGAATTCTAACAGACATTTAGAGAAGAGCTAGTGCCTATCCTTCTAAAACTCTCAAAAAATTGCAGAGAAAGGAACACTTCCAAACACATTCTATAAGTCCAGCATCACCCTGATACCAAAACCAGACAAAGACAACACAAAAAAAGAAAACTACCGGGCAATATCACTGATGAACATAGTTGAAAAAAATCCTCAACAAATTTTAGTCAACAAAATTCAGCAATATACCAAAAAGCTCAAACACCATGATCAAGTTGGGTTTATTCCAGGAATGCAAGGATTCTTCAAAATACACAAATTAATCAAAATGATACACCATATTAAGTAATTGAAAGATAAAAACCTATGATAATCTCAATAGATGCAGAAAAAGCCTTTGACCAAACTCAGCAACCATTTATGATTAAAAATCTTCAAAAAATAGGCATACAAGGAACTTACCTCAACATAGTAGAAGCCATATGTGATAAGCCTACAGCACATTATTCTCAATAGTGAAAAACTGAAACCATTCCTCCTAAGATCAGGAACAAGACAAGGGTGTCCACTTTCACCAGTACTATTCAATACAGTTCTGGAAGTCCTAGCTACAGCAAACATTATTCCCAATGGTGAAAACCCATCTGGAATAATTCCCCCTAAGATCAGGAACAAGACAAGGGTGTGCACTTTCACAACTATTATTCAACACAGTTCTGGAAGTCCTAGCTAGACAATATCAGAGAAGAAAAAGAAATAAAATGAATCTAGATGGGAAAAGAAGAAGTAAAGCGCTCACTGTTTCCAGATGACATGATACTGTACATAGAAAACATTAGAGGTAGTATCAGAAAATTTCTAGAACTAATCAGTGAATTTAGCAATGTTGTAGGATACAAAATCAATACACAGATATCACTTGCATTTCTATATACTAACAATGGAAAATCAAAAAGAAAAAGTAAGGAATCAATCCCATTCACCATTGCAACAAAAAGAATTAAATATCTAGGAATAAACTTCCCTAAGGAGACAAAAGAACTGTACACAGGAAATTATAAGACACTGATGAAAGAAATCAAAGATGACAGGAACAGATGGAGAGATATTTCATGTTCCTGGGTAGGAAGAATCAATATTGTGAAAATTACTATACTACCAAATGCAATTTACAGATTCAGTGTGATCCCTATCAAATTACCAATGACATTTTTCAAAAAGTAAAACAAAAAATTTCACAATTCATATGGAAACACAAAAGACCCTGAATAGCCAAAGCAGTTTTGAGAAAGAAGAATGGAGCTGGAAGAATCAACCTTCCTGACTTCAGATTACACTACAAAGCTGCAGTCATCAAGACAGTACTATACTGGCACAAAAACAGAAATATAGACCAATGGAACAAGATAGAAAGCCCAGACATAAACCCATGCACCTATGGGTACCTTATTTTTGACAAAGGAGGCAAGAATATACAATGGGGCAAAGACAGACTACTCAATAAATGGTGCTGGAAAAACTGGACAGCTACATGTAAAAGAACGAAATTAGAACACTTCCTAACACCATATAGGAAGATAAACTCAAAATGGATTAAAGGCTTAAATGTAAGGCCAGAAACTATAAAACTCTTAGAGGAAAACATAGGCAGAACACTGGATGACCGAAATCAAAGCAAGATCCTCTATGACCCATCTCCTAGAGGAATGGAAATAAAAACAAATGCAAACAAATAGGACCTGATTAAACTTAAAGCTTTTGCACAGCAAAGGAAACTATAAGCAAGGTGAAAAGACAATCCTCAGAATGGGGGAAAATAATGCAAATGAAACAACTGACAAAGGATTTATTTCCAAAATATGCAAACAGCTCATACAACACAATGCCAGAAAGAAACAAACAACCCAATCAAAAGTGGGAAAAAGTTCTAAACAGACATTTCTCCAAAGAAGACATACAGGTGACCAACAAACACATGAAAAGATGCTCAACTCCACTTATTCCTAGAGAAATGCACGTCAAAACCACAATGAAATATCACCTCGCACTGGTCAGAATGGCCATCATCCAAAAGTCTGCAAATAATAAATGCTGTAGAGGGTGTGGAAAAAAGGGAACGCTATTGCACTATTGGTGGGCATGTAAATTGATACAGCCACTGTGGAAGACAGTATGGAGATTCTTTAAAAATCTAGGAATAAAACCACCATATGACCCAGCAATCCCACTCCTAGGCATATACCCTGAGGAAATCAAAATTGAAATAGACACATGTATCCCATTGTTCAATGCAACACTAGTTACAATAGCTAGAACATGGAAGCAACCTAGATGTCCATTGATAGATGAATGGATAAAAAAGTTGTGATACATATACACAATGGAATATTACTCAGCCATTAAAATGCACACATTTGAGTCAATTCTGATGAGGTGGATGAATCTAGAACCTATTATACAAAGTGAAGTAAGTCAGAAAGAGAAAGATAAATACTGTATTCTAACACACATATATGTAATCTAGAAAAAAAAGTACTGAAGAATTTATTTACAGGCCAGCAATGGAGAAACACACATAGAGAGAATAGACTTATGGACATGGGGAGAGGGGAGGAGAGGGTGTGATGTATGGAAAGAGTAACATGGAAACTTACATTACCATATGTAAAATAGATAGCCAATGGAAATTTGTTGTATGGCTCAGGAAACTCAAACAGGGGGTCTGTATCAAACTAGAGGAATGAGATGGAGAGGGAGATGGGAGGGAGGTTCAAAAGGGAGGGGATATATGTATACCTAAGGCTGATTCATTTTGAGGTTTGACAGAAAACAGCAAAATTCTGTAAAGCAAATATCTTACAATAAAAAATAAATTAAAAAGCAAATGTTTGATTATATATTTACTTCTTATGAATAATTCTCAATGGAAGAATGTGTTAACCCATAAATATAAGGGCTTGGTTCTTTTGTCAATAGTGTTACTTACATTCAATTTTGGCAATAGATCATAACTCAGATTTACATAAACTTGTCTCCTCCTGAGTTACACTATATCAGATATGCATAGTTTCCATATCAGTTTGTATGTTTTGCTAGTCAAAGATCTCACATTTTTTTTAAGCTTGGCAGAAATACAACAACAGGTCAATTCTAAATTAATCTCTATTCCTCTTAGGGCACTTTGTGGCAGATACAAATTACACTGGAGAACAATTATTCTGTTAATGATAAATTAACCAAAATATAATGCCACCTTGAGAGACTTGAGTTATTTATGTGACCACCACTGACAACAACCTTAATTCCTCTAAAGCATTTTTCCAAAGCCAAAAACTTTCTGGTCAATGACTTTTAGAAATCATGAAACTTTAGAATTTTGTTCTGCAATCACAAGAAGGGTATAAATATTTTAAATATAGTGTTATCATCTTATGAGTTTTGATTTTTCCTTTTTTTCTTTGACTATTCTTTGACCAAACAGGAATACAGACTTATTAGATAATTTTTATTATGAAATTAAAATATTTTATATACTATGCTAGTAAAACTATTTAACAGTTGAACAATGACTTTAAAATACTTTCTCTTTTATTATATCATTTTAATCTAATATTTGGTATAAATGGCACCCCACCCCAGTACTCTTGCCTGGGAAATCCAATGGACGGAGTAGCCTGGTGGGCTGCAGTCCATGGGGTCGCTAACAGTCGGACAGACTGAGCGACTTCACTTTCACTTTTCTCTTTCATGCATTGGAGAAGGAAATGGCAACCCACTCCAGTATTCTTGCCTGGAGAATCCCAGGGATGGGGGAGCCTGGTGGGCTGCCGTCTATGGGGTCACACAGAGTCGGACACGAAGATGTGTATAAGAGACAGCTNTAACAGTCGGACAGACTGAGCGACTTCACTTTCACTTTTCTCTTTCATGCATTGGAGAAGGAAATGGCAACCCACTCCAGTATTCTTGCCTGGAGAATCCCAGGGATGGGGGAGCCTGGTGGGCTGCCGTCTATGGGGTCACACAGAGTCGGACACGACTGAAGTGACTTAGCAGCAGCAGCACAGATTGATGAATATATGAGAAAATTACACACTTTGGTTAAACGTCTTTTCTAAGATCATACGGCTAGGACATAATTAAGCCAATAGTGGAACCCAGGTCTCCAGCTCTCAAATGGATACATTTTGTGACTGTAACAATTAGCCCATTTATACTCAAATGGTTTTAAGTAGATGACTGAAGTTTTGATTGATCTTTCTACCCATAACGTGAAGCAAATAGATAAGGCTTATCAACTGGCAGCTGGTGTCAAAAAGAGAAAGGAACAATCCTCAGATGGCCATCTACCTAAGAAATTGCAAACCAAGATTTTCAGAAGTATCCCTGATAAAAATAGGCAGCCTTTTCTAGAATTTCTTTTTCCTCCCTAGAGAGAGCAGTTTATCTTTTTTATTATTTTTTATTTTTATTTATTTATTTATTTATTTTTATTTTTAAAAATATATATTTATTTTAATTGGAGGCTAATTACTTTAAAATATTGTATTGCTTTTGCCATACATTGACATGACTCCACCACGGGTATTCATGTGTTCCCTATCCTGAACCCCCCTCCCACCTCCCTCCCCATACCATCCTTCTGGGTCATCCCAGTACACCAGTCCCGAGCATCTTGTATCATGCATCGAACCTGGACTGGAGATTCATTTCACATATGATAATATACAAGTTTCAATGTCATTCTCCCAAATCACCCCACCTTCGCCCTCTCCCACAGAGTCCAAAAGACTGTTCTATACATCTGTGTCTCTTTTGCTGTCTCGCATACAGGGTTATCATTAACTTCTTTCTAAATTCCGTATATATGCGTTAGTATACTGTATTGGTGTTTTTCTTTCTGGTTTACTTCACTGTATAATAGGCTCCAGTTTCATCCACCTCATCAGAACTGATTCAAATGTATTCTTTTTAATGGCTGAGTAATATTCCATTGTGTATATGTACCTCAAATTTTTTATCCATTTTTCTGCTGATGGACATCTAGGGTGCTTCCATGTCCTGGCTATTATAAACAGTGCTGTGATGAACATTGGGGTACACGTGTCTCTTTCAATTCTGGTTTCCTCAGTGTGTATGCCCAGCAGTGGGATTGCTGGGTCATAAGGCAGTTCTGTTTCCAGTTTTTTAAGGAATCTCCACACTGTTCTCCATAGTGGCTGTACTAGTTTGCATTCCCACCAACAGTGTAAGAGGGTTCCCTTTTCTCCACACCCTCTCCAGCATTTATTGCTTGTAGACTTTTGATCGCAGCCATTCTGACTGGCGTGAAATGGCACCTCA
>SJYX01021621.1:66353-91198 GCA_006410675.1 Oreotragus oreotragus
TGAATTCTACCAAAAATTTAGAGAAGAGCTAACATCTATCCTACTCAAACTCTTCCAAAAAATTGCAGAGGAAGGTAAACTTTCAAACTCATTCTGAGAGAGCAGTTTAAAAGTATCTTGTTATGACCTCTATAACTTCCTTTTTCACATGTTACACTCTAAATTTTTCTTTGGTAACACATACTCTTGGAAACAAAGAATGGAACATCAAACAACTTTCACTACCTGTTTGAGGGCATAGAAAAGGAAGTTAATTTACCCTCAATATCACTGGAAATTTAGAGTTTGGAGACAATGAAACTCTATATTAGAAATAAATTACTGGGACTTCTGTGGTGGTCCAGTGGATAAGAATCCACTTTGCAGCACAGGGCATTCAGATTTGATTCCTGGTTCAGAAACTAAGATCCCACATGAATCTATGCTGCAACTATAATGAGCCTGGAATCACCTCAGCTAGGAGACCAATGCAACCAAATAAATAAACAAATAAGAAATAAATCACTAAGCAGATTAAATAATAAAACACTCTTTAAATGAATTACACACATTTGTATACAGTTTATATGAAAAACTGCCACGTATTGAAATAATTGCAAGTACTGCCTTCAAACAGAAATTTTGTGTTCTAAGCAAAAATAATTACTTTCTCTTATTTCTCAGTTGGTACAATTTCTCTCACAGATAAAGCCTGAGGGATTGTTTATCCTATGATCAAGATTAATGCAATCTTTTCTTTAGGTCAGTATGGAACAATTAGTCTTGAATATTCCTTTTCTTTCCCTACAAATATTTATTGATAATATACCAGGATTTCAACAACATCAGTGAAAAAACAAGATCATTAGTACTTCCAGAATGTTCATTCCAGCAGAGAGAGACTAAATGAAAATAAACAACAAATTAAAAGTATAATACATTGGGACACTGTATAATATGTTAGGAGGTGATGAGTATTATGCATAGAAAGGAAAATTTTGTAGGGTATCAAGGATCAGTCCAAGATGAATGTGGTGTGCAATATTAAACAGATGGTCAAGTTTGGCTTCAATAAGACAGGACTTGAGAGAAAACTTGAAAGAGATGAAAAAAACTAGCAAAATAGATATAGTTATAAGTAAAGAGCTGAGCAAATTTTCTAAGGGAGGAACAAGTCTGAATTGAAAGGCAGAGTTCAAAGACTATAATGGAGTGAGGCATTATGAAAGGGCTAGTTTATGAGGGCAAAGCAAAGTGTATATGAAAAAATGAGGTATTAGGAGAAAAAAAGGACTTTCTACACTACTGGAAGAACTTTGATTTTCACTATAATTGAAATGAGAAACCTGAAACCTTACTGAAATTACAGGGTTTTGGAACAGAACTGATACAGTCTGACTTTCCTTTTGGAAGCCTGGCTACTCTGGCTACCATATTGAGAACCAACATAAGGAGCAGGAGAAAAAACAGTGCACCAGCTAGGAGACAATTGCAAAAATCCCAGCACAAAAAGTTGAGAAGACTGGAGAGAGTGGTAGGTAGTGTATTTTCCCCTGCTTCTTTCTTGGACTTGCTATTTAGGTTCAGTAAGGATCACCTAACTCCACAATCACAGTTACCATGTTTACCTTTGGAGAAGGAAAAGTCCATCATGTACTGGGGAAATGAGTCACCTTCTGTAAATCATACTAACTGAATATCTACTAATAGAGCATTGGTATGTGCTGTGCTTATGTGAGAATGGAATATAATTGCTATGTAAACAATTATTTCTAAACACATATGCTCTAATTCTAGGAATCAAGGATGCCATTAGAGGAATTACAAAGTAAATTCAACAGGTACTGTCAGCATGAACCAGGAGAAAATCCCATGCTTAAACCTATTCTCAAACACTCAGTCACGTCCGACTCCTTGCAACCCTGTGGACTATAGCCCATCAGCCTCCTCTGTCCATGGGACTTTCCAGGAAAAAATGCTGGCATGGGTTGCCACTTTCTCCTCCAGGGGATCTTTCTGACCCAGGGATCAAGCTCCTGTCTCCTGCGTCTTCTCCCTTGCAAGTGAATTCTTTACTGTTGAGTCATCAGAGAAGCCCTGAATCTATGAGGGAGGCAAATAAAAAGTAAATACAAAAAATAAAAATATGCGAATTTTTAGGTCTTGAATGAATTAATGATAGATCAGAAGAAAATAGTAGATGAATAAGCTTCATTC
The DNA here is from genome assembly GCA_006410675.1 of Oreotragus oreotragus. Lineage (NCBI taxonomy): Eukaryota > Metazoa > Chordata > Mammalia > Artiodactyla > Bovidae > Oreotragus > Oreotragus oreotragus. The sequence goes on from SJYX01021621.1 coordinate 68,550, forward strand.
CCTTCTCCAGGGTATCTTCCTGACCCAGGGTTCAAACCTTGGTCTCCTGTATTGCAGGCAGATTCTTTACCATCTGAGCCACTAGGGAAACCCCTTTCCTAGCAAAGAAGGGTCTCTCTGGTGGCTCCTCCTAGGTTTTCCCTTTTCCTTCTGTCATACCATCCAACCCTCATGCTCATTTTGGAAAAAAATATTGTTTGGTGATTGAGAAGCGAAAAAAAAAAAAAAGAGAGAGAGAGAGATCTGGCCATGAACTTTGCAGTCAAATGCCTGTGACTTTTTGTGGGTGCTGAGTTAAATTAAAATAATTAAGCTCTGTTGCTGGAAACAGATAAATCATAAACAAATGTTATTAATGGTTAAGATATAATAGGAAAAATATATATGCACATATATAAGTAAATATTTATTTACATATACACATGTCTATGTATGCATAGCTTATTGTTCACTATTCAGAAATATTAACATGAAAACAGTAAATATGAAAGTAGATGAACATATTCTATTTCATTCCAATGTAACCGATTAGACAAAGGACTAGCAAACATTGTCTTAATGTCTAGAGACGAGATATTTTAATAATACTTTGTTTACAAAAACAGACTGTGGACTGGATTTGACCTAAAGTCTATAGTTCAGACCTCTGAATAGAGGTATTAATTGCATATTGGTACTCTCCAACCATAGATACACTATATCTCTGATCATGTCATATCTGGTATATATAATTCAATAAATACTTACTGAGTAATTATTAGCTAATAAATGTACTTTTTAAAAAATAAATGTACTTTTAAACAATGGGTAATTATGGACATAATGCTGATATGCATAAATCCACTTTACATAGGTATACACAATAGCTTAACTTTGTAAACTGATTGTGCTATGATCAGTTTCCAAAATGACTAATTTTTAATTCTAGAAAACTTAATCTAAATAAAAGACTCTGCAAACAAGTCATCCAAGGATAAAAGAAAATGAAGTGTGGTCAATTACTTGAGTGAAATGGAACTGTTAAGAAGAGAACAATCTAGCCTTTTAAAAGGAAGGAAAGGATATGATGGAATTAAAGGGCATGAAACTCTAAGAATTAGTGTTCAGGAATTAGAGATTTACAGATACTTGCTTTAGTTCTCTGGCAACTGTAAGACTTTATGGTCATATTTACTTTTTTAATATAATCAATAAAGTTCAAAGATAAAATGACTCCGTTAGCAATAATATGACTTTACAATGTCAAATATTCATTTTCATACTTTGTAATATGCAGTACAAAGCAAGCTACTTATCAATATGAAAGTCAGAAAAATAAGGAAAATAACACTTAAAAGTAAACAACTTATAAATACATATTTCCTGACACTACTTAACTTAGAGCCATCTGATAAACTAATGAGGGCTTAGCTCTTTAAAAGTCATTAAATATTGATATCACCTTCATAATATATAGTGGAGCAGTTGAAATTATTTCTATTTCACGGAATCTCTGATTTAAAGGAGTCTGAGCCACAGAAGAAGTGTCTGATAAATTATTTAAAGTTTGTAACTGTCTGTCACAGTGGAACAAACCAGTATAAACATACACACACACACAGACACACACATATACACACACAGACCCTTTTTACAGATTGGGGCAATTGATTGACAATGACAAATATTTTTTATCGTAACTTTCTAAATGCATTTTCAAATGCGTTTTGTGATTTCTGCCCCCCAGTATATGAAAGGAAATGACCACAGACAAAGATAAGAATCAAATAAGTGAAATTTAATAAAAAATCAGTAATGCATTGTTTAATAAACTTAAAGCAGAACCAGATGGGGAAAGAAATGAAGCTGTATGCAAAAGCTAACTTCATCTACTTAAAAAAAATAAATAAAATCAACTAATGAGATTTTATATATAGAATTAAATAAGTAGCTTTTTCTTTTTTATTAGTATTAATAATAAGTTGACAGTAAATCCAGGATACAAATTCTACTTTACTAATTTACTAATCACTCAGTTGACTGTGGAGAAGGCAATGGTACCCCACTCCAGTACTCTTTCCTGGAAAATCCCATGGACGTAGGAGCCTGGTGGGCTGCAGTCCATGGGGTCGCTAAGAGTCGGGCATGACTGAGCAACTTCACTTTCACTTTTCACTTTCATGCATTGGAGAAGGAAATGGCAACCCACTCCAGTGTTCTTGCCTGGAAAATCCCAGGGACGGGAGAGTCTGGTGGGCTACCATCTATGGGGTCGCAGAGCTGGACACAACTGAAGTGACTTAGCAGCAGCAGCAGCAGCAGCAGCAGTTGACTGTAGCCCAGAGGGCTACTACATCTATGGGATTTCCTAGGCAAGTATACTGTATTGGGTAGCCATTCCCTTATCCACGGGATTTTCCTGTCCAAGGATTGAATCCAGGTCTTCAGCATTGCATGCAAATTTGTCACCATTTGAGCCACCAGGGAATGCTAATACAAGAGACAACTCTACACATGGACATCACCAGATGGTCAATACTGAAATCAGAGTGATTATATTCTTTGCAGCCAAACATGGAGACACTCTATACACTCAGCAAAAGCAAGACCGGGAGCTGACTGTGGCTCAGATCATGAACTCCTTATTGCCAAATTCAGACTTAAATTGAAGGAAGTAAGGTAGTAAAACTCTAGGTCATTCAGATGTGACCTGAATCAACTCCCTTAAGATTACACAGTGGAAGTGACAAATAGATCCAAGGGTTAGATCTGATAGACAGAGTTCCTGAAGAAAAATGGAGAGAAGCTTGTAACATCATACAGCAAGTGGTGATCAAAACAATCTGAAAGAAAGGCAAAAAGGCAAAATCGTTGCCAGAGGAGGCCTTACAAATACCTGAGAAATGAAGAGAAGTTAAAGACAAAGGAGAGAGAGAAAGATATATCTATCTGAATGCAGAGTTCAAAAGCTAAGCATAGTTCCAGAGAAAGCCTTGCAAGTAAACAATGCAAAGTAGAGGAAAACAATATAATGGGAACGACTAGAGATTTCTTTAAGAAAATCAGTAATACTTAGAGAACATTTCATGCAAAGATGGAGACAATAAAGGACAGAAATGGTATGGACCTAACAGAAGCAGAAGATATTAAGAAGAGGTGGCAAGAATACACAGAAGAGCTATATAAGAAAGAGCTTAATGAACTTGAATAGCCATGATGGTGAGATCACTCACCTAGAGCCAGACATTCTGGAGTACAAAGTCAAGTGGACCTTAGGAAGCATCACTTTGAACAAAGCTAGTGGAAGTAGTGGAATTCCAGCTGAGCTATTTAAAATCCTAAAAGATGATGCTGTGAAAGTGCTGCACTCAATATGCTGGCACATTTGGAAAACTCAGCAGTGGCTACAGAATTGGAAAACTCAGTTTTCATTCCAGTCCCAAAGAAGGGTGATGCCAAAGAACGTTCAAACTGTAGTCTTTTCAGATGCTAGTAAGGTCAGGCTCAAAATTCTTCAAGCTAGGCTTCAACAGTATATGAACTGAGAATTTTTAGATGTAGAAGCTGGATTTAGAAAAGGCAGTAATCAAATTGCCAACATTCATTGGATCATAGAAAAAGCAAGAGAATTCCAGAAAAACATACTTTTGTTTCACTGACTACACTAAGGTTCTTGAGTGTGTGGATCACAACAAACCGTGGAACATTCTTAAAGAGATAGGAATACCAGACTATCTTACCTGCCTCCTGAGGAATCTGTATGCAGGTCAAGAAGAAACAGAACTGGACATGAAACAATGGACTGATTCCAATGAGAAAGGAGTACATCAAAGCTGTATATTGTCACCTTGCTTATTTAACTTATATGCATATTACACCATGCGGAATGCCAGGCTGGATGAAGCACAAGCTGGAATTAAGATTGTTGGGAGAAATATCAATAACCTCAGATATGCAGATGATACCACCTTTATGGCAGAAAGTGAAGAACTAAAGAGACTCTTCATGAAAGAGAAAGACGAAAGTGAAAAAGCTGGCTTAAAGCTCAACCTTCAAAAAACTAAGATCATAGCTTCTGGTCCCATCTCTTCACAGGAAATAGATTGGGAAACAATGAAAATAGTGACAGACTTTACCTTGTTCAGCTCCAAAATCACTGTAGAAGTTGGCTAGAGCCATGAAATTAAAAGACACTTACTCCTTGAAAGAAAAACTATGACAAACCTAGACAACATATTAAAAAGCAGAGATATTATTTTGGTGACAAATTTCCATATATCAAAGGTATGGTTTTTCCAGTAATCATGTATGGATGTGAGAGTTGGAACATAAAGAACACTGAGAGCTGAAGAATGATACTTTTGAACTCTGGTATTGGAGAAGACTTCTAAGAGTCCCTTGGATAGCAAGGAGATCAAACCAGTCAATCCTAAAGGAAATCAATCCTGAATATTCATTGGAAGGTCTGATGCTGAAGCTGAAGCTCCAATACTTTGACCACCTGACGTGATGTGTTGGACCGGTTGGAAAAGACCCTGATTCCGGGACTGATTGAAGGCAGGAAGAGAAGGTGATAACAGAGAACAATATGGTTGGAATTCATCAGTGACTCATTGGACATGAGTTTCAGCAAACTGCAGGAGATGGTGAAGGACAGGGAAACCTGGCTTGCCGTAGTCCATGAGGTTGCAAAGAGTCGGACATGACTGAGCAGCTGAACGACAGTAGTTTACTAATCTATTTAATGTGCACATCCACTCTCGGCTCTCCATTCCTTGCCCTTAATTCCAGAGGTAGAATAAGGTGTACATTACCCCACTTATTCTCCTCCTCTTCATTCTTCTCTTTTATCTTCCTCATCCTTTCTCACTTTGCCTCCTTCTTTTTCTCTTTTGCCTTTCTCTTCCACCTTATCTATCATCATCATCATTTCCTATTATATATCCAGTTATTTATATTTAGTGACTGGTAATACATTAAATATAATAGTGAAGGGATGCACATATGTTAATCTGTTTTAAAATGATACACAAAGAAGAAACCAATAGCAATGATGATATAAACTCTGAAAATCAACTGTATGCTTCAGTGGAGAATATGTTTCAAAACCTTTGTAGGAGCTGGAGCCACAGTAATAACATCTCTATATGCTCATTCCTCTTTGTAGATAGTCCCCACTGCTAGACAGTTTCCCTTCCTCTACATTTTTCAGTGTAACATGCATGGGATAGCTGGTAATATATGCATAGTTAGATGTATACATAGATAGATAATAAATAGAGTTGGTGTCTAAATTATTTTGTGGGTAAGTCTCAGGTGGTCTTCGTTCTTCAGTAAGCTCTTCTAGTCTTCAAAATATATTTATTAAGGGGCTCTATATGCCCATTAGTGTACTAAGTAAGGGTAATGTGGCAGGAAAGGAATTAGACATGATTCCTGAAGAAATATATGTTCTGATTGAAAAGAGGGTAAACTTCTAAAAAATGCTATAGGGAAATGAAATGAGCAGCAAGTGTAATGTATTAGGTCATGCTCTCTCATACAGAGGTTGAATAATATTCAAAGGACTATGTAAACTCTGTTAACCATGAGAGGTATCTTTAAAATGTTTAATTATCTCCTACATCATTGACTCCCTGGTGATAATGACTCTGTAAGAATGATTACCCTGTGATTAGGTATGAATATATTACTTAATGTGATTCTCATATAAAATTCTAACACTGATATTTAGAGACAGTTTGACCAGAGTCACACAGCAAAAACTTGGTGGAACTGATACTAGGTCAGCTCCAATTGTTGCTGGATCATGGATGAATGAACTTTAATTATCATGAACATCAGATATATATGAATGACATTCCATAGCATGTACAGTTAATTGGCTGTGATGTCCAATTTATATTTTCAGGCTAATTTATAATTCTTATGATGGTCAAGGTCATTTTTGTACAAATTTGGAAATTGATAAGGCAAGTGGCAGAACTCACTGCAGCATGAGATGTCTTGTCATTTTGGTCCAGTTCTGTTTTTAAAGCTATATTGCATAAGGAAAGTAGAAGATGACTGGAAGTTTCAGTATTTAGTCTTCACTTTTGACACCTATTCTCTTTCTAAACTATTAAGTCACATAAATATTCTAAGTCTAATTTTCCTAAGTATAAATTCAGGAAATTCAATTATTTTTTTGTCTGTGGGCCTACCTCCAAGAAATTATTGTACATAAGTGATCAAAAGCCTAAGCTGCTTCCATTTTGCTAAACTCATATAATTCACCTTTCTCCATTTTAAGACAATGAATCTTTTACTAAATAAGGGATTCATCTTAAAGTCCCATACATAAAACCACTAAGAGAAACTATTTGATTCGTAGTAGTCAGACAATTTTAATAACCAACTAAATCATTCAGTGAAAATATATTTTGCAATAATCATCACTAGTCACCAAAATGATATAATGTCCTACTGATTTCTTAATAATTATATCTCTGTTTGTCACAACAAAATTCTAGAATAACCCTTGGCTCTTTTACGGAATATACTGAAACTGAGATTTGAGTGAGTCTTGGCAGTGCTTCAAGCAAAGAAATTGTTCATTGATTTGGACAGGTTGATTGAAACCCTGTTTCACATGAGCCATGATCCCACCTTGTTAGATTTCATTTTCAGAAATATATAGAAGAAAATCTAGGAGAGGCATATCTGTTAAAAAAAAAAAGACCATGAAATAGTATAAATTTGAGGTGAATGGTGGTAGGCACACAAATTAAATGGTCATCTGTCTGCATGGGCCACCCACTCACATCTTTAAAGTGCAGTTAGCTCTTCAGTAAAAGTTACAAACTCAGTCTATCAGGTTAAAATACAAAGCAGTCTTCAAAATTTTTGTCTGTCATAATCTGAATTTTGTAAACTTAATCCTTTGTTTGAAGTACTTGGCTATCTCATTTAATAAAAATTTTTATTCAAAAATCTATAAAACGTGTAGAATTAATTTAGGGCTAAGATCTTCTGCAACTATATTAAATTTTTCCCTGTAAAATTACTGTTGTGGTTATTAAACAGGCATTTCCAATAAATGTTTCACTAATGAGAATGGAGAATTTTGCCCATTTTAAAGCAATCCCTTTATGTCATTAATAACCACTATGGAGTGCTTTTGAGAAGTCTCTCCTGTAATTTAAGAGCAGAGATGATTATGATACTATCTTCCTCTTATTGGTGGAAAAAAATGTTCATTAAATATTCTACTGTTAAATTTTCCATTGTATCTTCAATCCACCTTTTCCTCCAATGAAAGTTAAAGACTTTAAAAAGAAAACCCGGAAATAGTTGTAGAGATTGTAATGGGAAAAATCATAGACTCTTCATTTTAAGTGGGATATTTTAAGCTATAAAGTTCTTCTACGCTCTACACTTAAATGCTATACAGCTGTATAAAAAAAAAATTTGGCAAAGACAACTGAACTATTTACCTGAAAAAAAATTAAAGAAAGCTATTTATCCTTAAGATTCCTACTTTGATGATTCCATTAAATAAGCTGATAATTAATTTTGTGATGATGTTATAGAAATCTATTTTTTTTTTCTAACTCTAACTCAGAAAACTCTGGCACATACACTGCCTTCTGTTTTTGTAAATGAAAATTTATTAAAACATCTATGTGTAGTCCCCTAAATATTGCCTATAAGAGCTTTTATACTACAATGATAGAGTAATTGCATCAGAGATGGGAAAACATAAAATATTTAATATTTGGCCCTTTACAGAAAAAAATTACTCTCTCTTTATCTATAAGATGGCATTTTAGTTATCACTGCTGGAAAAAATATACCCTGGGCTTTCCTGGTGATTCAGTGGTTAAGAATCCACCTCCAATACTTTGGCCATCTGATGTAAAGAGCTGATTCATTGGAAAAGACCCTGATCCTGGGTAAAATTGAAGGTGGGAGGAGAAAGGGATGAAAGTGGATGAGATGGTTGGATGGCATCACTGACTCGATGGACAAGAGTTTGAGTAAGCTCCAGGAGTTGCTGATTGACAGGGAAGCCTGGCATGCTGCAGTCCATGGGGTTGCAGAGTCAGACACAACTGAGTGACTGAACTAAACTGAACTGGACTTACAATATAAGGGACACTGGTTTGATCCCTGCTCAGGGAAGATCCCACATGCCACAGAGCAACAAAGCTCCTGTGCTACAACTATGGAGCCTACACTCTAGAGCCTATGAACTGCTACTACTGAAATCACTGGCCACAACTACTGAATCCATGCTCTGCAACAGGAAAAGCCAATGGAGTGAGAAGCCCACACTCCACAACTGGAGAATAACCTCTGCTCACCACAACTAGAGAAAGCCTGAGCACAGTAACAAAGACCCAGGATAACCAAGGAAAGACAAAAAACTCTAAAACAGCAATTTAGAGCAATATCTGACACAAATTTCTTTGTATCAGGAATCAGAAAATGGCTCTTCTGAGTGGTTTTGGCTCAAGATCTATCTTGAGGTTACAATCAAAGGCTATAGGCATCTGAAGGCTGGATTGTGGCTGAAGAATCTGCTTCCATGTCAGTTCATTCATATGGTTGGGAAATGAATGTTTTTGTTGACAGGAGACCTCAGTTTCTCCATAGGGTTCATGACACGGAAGCTGGTTTTCCACAGAGCAAGTGGTCCAAGAGAAGGCAAGGTAGAAACTAGCATTTTATAAACCACATACTCACAGAAACTCCACAGTATCATTCCTGTGATATTCTATTGGCTGCCAGTAAGTCCTAATTGAATATACAGAGTATACAAGGGTGTGAACACCAAAAGACAAGAAACATGGGGAGAAATCTTGGAAGCTCTCTTGAACATGTGAGGGCAGTTGACCCTAGAATCAGACCTGGGAAATCAGAAGCTCCTGACCCCAAGCTTGTCTTTGGAATGTATGTTCTACCCATTGTTACTGAACTAGGAGCCATTTCAAGGACACTTGAGAAAGTAAGGTGTTTTTGAGACCATCTGGACTGAATACAGGACTGAACCCTATAAGGCCTCCATATGAGCTCTTAAGATTCTGGTGGGCAAATGTGGACACCTATTCTTTCTGCCACCTAAGACAAGCCTCCTGTGTAACTTCCCTTGCTTGTTACAAGTGCCACCTACTCATCTAGAGTTATCCGTCTCTTTCTTTGGTCTCTCTTTGCTGTGTCAGTTTTGAATTTCACCTGAGAAGCACCCAAGTTTGCAAAACTACATGAAGGCAATCCATTGGAAGTGGGAAAGGGGATTAAGATTTTCATGCTCATCTTAACAATTTAGGTGATATTCACTTAAGATAAAGGTTGTATAAATGAAATGTCTGAGGAAAAAATATAGACTAAGAGATGATTTCTTTGAGAATGCCAAGATTTTTAACTTATAAGTCAGCACACTGGAGAAAAAAAGAGAGACAGCCAGATAAGAAAAGGATAAGATGAGAGTTGTATCTTGACTCTTGGAAAAGGGAACAAATCAAAGAATCAGGAAAATAGTATTAAAGTCTGTGCTGAGACTGAGAAGATTGAAACAAGTCATTGGCTCTAGGACCTATAAAAAATATAGATGACTTTGGAAAGAGCCTTTCCACAGTAACAGTAAAAGCAGATGTCAGAAGTAAGGATGAAGACAATATAAAAATTAATTAAGAGGGAAAGAAACTAGAAATAAATTTTCTTTGAAGAATGCCAGTAATAAAAATAATGAAAAACAGGGCAGCATTTGCAGTGGGCAAGCGAGAAAAAAAATGTTCCTTTCTGATTAGATTTGAGAGTCAAGAGATAAAAACTAATAATTAATATGAAGAAAATATTTAAAGAGCAAAATAAATAATAGCTAATTATTTAAATGGTACATTGTATTATGAGTTTAGGTATTTGCATAGATATAGGCATAGTTTGGCAGATAAAGAAAAGAGAGGTAGAATGCTTTTAAAAAGGAACATTTTCCCTTCTATGGAGATATGCACAATAAAGCTTCGATCAGTTCTGTATAACTGATGTTGATGTTTTCTGTTCTGAACAAAAGAGGTCAGCCAGGGAGCAAGAAGAGCGAAGAGATGCCTTGGAACAGCAGCTTTGATTAATTTAATAGAGATGTTGCAAGGAATGAACAAAGGATTATAAAACTCCTAGAAGAAAACAAAGGGAGAAACTTCATGACATTGGTCTAGGCAAAGATTTCTTTGTGACACCAAAAGCCCAAGCTACAAAAGCAAAAACAGACATGTGAAACTGCATCAAACTAAAAAGTTTCCACACAGCAAAGGAAAAGATCAACAGAGTAAAAACGCAGTCTTTACAGTTGGAAAGATATTTGCGGAGTATGTATCAGATAAGGGATTAATATTCAAAATATGTAGGGAATTCTTTATAACTAAATAGTAAAAAAGTGATTTAAAAAATGAGCAAAAAAGCTTGAATAGACATTCCTCTAAGAAAAAAGTACATATAAATGGTCAATGGGTATACTGAAAAGATGTTCAACATCCCTGCTTTCAAAGTATTCCTAAAAATCGAGATAAACCCTCTCTAAAAGTCTATAAAATAATGTTCTTTGTGATGATGAAATAAAAAAACATCCACAGACGTTTAGTAATAAATCACATGTGGGTTAGTTATGAAATGAGTGCCTGAGAAAGAAGTGGAGCTGATAGCTACTGAGCTTATATTGAAGATTATATAATTAATACATTCACTTTATTTTGTACATAAAGTGAGAAAATCACCATGGATGACAAATACAGTAGATTAAAAAATACTAAATTAAGAAATACTAAGTAGGCTTTTTAATCAATTTGTAATGGCTTGGCATTTAGATATTCTTAGAAAATTTTTCACATTTCAAGTCTACATTTTTCAGCTCATTGCCTGGAGGTCTTGCCCTGGAATAATATTATTTGGTTGAAAACTTGACTATTGCCCTAATTTTAATATCTGAGATCAAAAGAGAGCTGTGCTTCTTCTTTATTCAAATTTTTTAGACATTAATTTCTTCCTCAAAATGTTGTCCCATGCATTTTAATCCTAATGTGGTTTTATTTTACAAACAAATCATTCTTTGCAATTGATTCCCAGAAAGCATTCTTAATATGATTAATTTCACCTACCTGTTCCAGGCCTCCCCACTTGATTGAAATGGTGATCATAAAAGATAATACTACAAAAAAGTAAATTTATCTAGCTGATCCCACTGACTTGAACAACTTCAGAAACCCAGATAAGTTCACATTTTCACCATTTATTTCTGTGTTTTATTTCTGAGTGCTCCTTACAAGGAGCTAGTCTACTCATGCTTGATTAATAGTATTACCACTTCCTTAAGGAGGGCTCATACAAAGAGTTGACTCATTGGAAAAGACTCTGATGCTGGCAAGGATTGGGGGCAGGAGGAGAAGGGGACGACAGAGGATGAGATGACTGGATGGCATCACTGACTCAATGGAAGTGAGTTTAAGTGAACTCTGGGAGCTGGTGATGGACAGGGAGGCCTGGCGTGCTGCATTTCATGGGGTCGCAGAGGTGGATACGACAGCAACTGAACTGAACTAAAGGAGGGCTTCCACTTAAAAGTTGGTGGATGGATTCCTTCTCATGGATGCCAATCAGTTCAGTTCAGTCGCTCAGATGCCAATAACATCCATTAAAGATGTCTTCCTAACCTAGGATACACTCCCAGTTCCAATAAGCAACAACCACAACAAAAGTTCAATGCGTCAAAATTTGAATAATTTATGCAAACTTGGAAATACAGCCACATATACTTTGAGATGCCTCATTTCAAAAGTTGGAACTTAGATGTTCTGAGACCAGATTCCAATTGTGTGTATTGAGGGGTCTGGTTTCTCACACAGCACTGAGCTTTTGCTCAGATGCTGGGAGGGTTTCAGCCAGTCCAACCCAATGCAGATCTACTCAGAGAGCGAGCGTCAGGTTGAGCGCTCAGTCCTACAAGGCCACCCTTGCATCCACCTGTGACACTTGTGGCACCAGTCACAAGGCCAGAAGCTGTGCTTCTAAGAGCTATTATCAGAGGTTCCCATGACCTCCTCCTTGAGTCCGATTAATTTGCTAGAGTGGCTCCCCAAACCCAGAGAAACACTGATATTCACTAGATCATCAGTTTGGTATAAAGGAATTTAACTCAAGAGAAGCCAGATGGAAGTGATGTGTAGAACAAGGTAAAGAAGAGAGCAGGGCGCTCCCATGCCCTCCCAATCTTCATCTCTTGGTTCACCCTTTCTGCAGAGAAGCGAGCGTATGCTATAAGGACACATTTGCAGCCCCGTGGAAAGGTTCATATATGAAATTCATGTAGAAAAGAACCAACTTGCCAGTCATGTAATTGAGTCAATATGGAAACAGATTTTCCAGCCTTAAGCCTTCAGATAATTTCAGCACCCCTGCCCCCAAACTTCCAGTCTTCCAGCTAAAGCCCCACATGTCTCAGGACAGAGACAAGTTATCTCCATTGTGTCCACTCAAAATTTCTGATCTACAAACACCAAGTGGTAATAAGTATTACTGTCATTTTGAACCACTAATTTGGGGGTAATTTCTAATACAACAAAAGATAGTAAAAATGTGTACATATTTCTTTTAAGAAATATGTCTTGAGGTTTATCCTATGAGTTTATATCTTTTATTTTAGCCCCACCAGTATTAAAATAAGGCAATAATTTTATTACACCTACCTTGAGGTTATTTTGCATTTTTTCATGTGCTTTTTTGCCAAAACCATTTACAGCAGGTCACCAAAGTATCACACTCCAGAAGCAGTTTTTGGAGGAATAGATGATTCTGTTTCTTTTAGCAATAGAGGTATGGATGAATCATGTTTTAACTACAGCACATAAACGTCATAGAGCCTAGCTTTTGGAACGTTATAGACCACAAATATGCAAATATATACATGCGCTAGGCTTATGCAAATAATCTACAACATATTAAACAGATAATGATTTATAATTAATGAATTAACAAGGCTATGAATGAAAATCAAGACCAAGTCAAGATACCATCAAATCATTCTTTTATAAAACATGCTCTCTGACCATCTGCATGGAAACATGCTCTTTCCTTAAGTTGCTGCATTAGAGCCTCAATACCTCTAACAATGGGCTTTCCTGGTGGCTCAGAGGTAAAGAAGAAGAACCTCCAATAAAACACATACAATATAATTTAGGAATACTTAAGTTTAGCGGTCTTTGATAATGTAGTTAGTAGATTATTATTAATAAATTCTTAGCTATATGCAAAAATGAAAATCTATTAAATTCTCTTTGCAATTTGTCAGTTGAAAAACTTTTTATATTTTTTAAAGACTTAGTGACAAATTCATAGGAATTTTGAGAGCCCACATGCACCAGGACTTGGAAATTTTGATTCCATGAAAAATAGACATTGTCACTGGTCTAAGGAGAATACTCCAAGTCTTATCTTCAACTACTTTTCTTTCTCTTTGTGATCCTAAGTCCCATCAAGCACTGAATACCTATTCTTCTCTTCTGTAAATATATATTTTACAGAGAAGCCTCACAAATCCTATGTGACTAGTTTCAGTTTATCTTTAAGCCATGGCACCACTTCATGATCAATAGTTCAAGCTAAAATAGGAAATTCTGCAGTATATAACACTGATGAAATTTGAAGATATTGAGCTTAATGAAATAAACCATTTATAAAGAAAGACAAATGTTGCATGGTTCCACTTACATGCTGCTGCTGCTGCTAAGTCACTTACATGAGGCATCTATTAATAAACTAGTCAAATTCATAGAATGAGTGAGTGGTAGTTGCCAGGGGCTGGCATTAGAGGGAGACAGAGAGTAAATAAAGGGCAGTACAGTTTCAGTTAAGCAAGATGAATAAGCTCCAGGCATCTGCTGTACAACATTGTACCTATAGTCTACACTAATGTATTATGCACTTAAAAATTTGTTAAGAGGGTCAGTCTTGTGTTGATTGTTCTTCCAATAATAAAAGTTAAAGGAAGAAAGCAATATTCCAAGCAGAAAACTGAAAAAAAAAGGTCTTGGCATTTTATAACCTAACCGAACTACTTGTAGTCTGACCAAAGTGGAGTGTGGACTTCATGATGATGGTTCAGATGCCATCTTGTCTGCATCACTTGGAAACTTTAAAAGATCTGTGATTTTGTTTTCTTACATGTAAAATGAAGATTATAATAGTATCTATGTCATATGTTATTTTATTATTTGTTTTGGGAGAGATTAAATGGGATATTTGGGAAACATGTAGAGCACTATTTGGCACATATAAAGTTTTAATCATTTGCTAATTGTTATTAGTGATATTGATGCTAATATTTTGGCATATATTTTTATGAGATGTGTTTTCTAAGTATGACCTTAAGATTCATAAAATGAAGATTATAATAGTATCTATGTCATATGTTATTTTATTATTTGTTTTGGGAGAGATTAAATGGGATATTTGGGAAACATGTAGAGCACTATTTGGCACATATAAAGTTTTAATCATTTGCTAATTGTTATTAGTGATATTGATGCTAATATTTTGGCATATATTTTTATGAGATGTGTTTTCTAAGTATGACCTTAAGATTCATATTGTAACAAAATGAAAATTTTCTTCTTAGATTTTTTCCTAGGCTTCTCAAATTGAAAACTGTAAGTGGCTCAAAATACACAGCATGGAAATTTAGGGCCTTCTTTGTGACACATACAGTCAAGATGTTTACTATAGCTGAAGGATTGATTGCTCCAATTTACCTTTATTGCTCCAGTCCCTTGAAAAATGGAACTGTCATTTCCACTGCGCAACTCTATGGAGCAAAATAAACTGATGAGTCACAATACATAAGATAAAAAGTTGAAGTTTAGTTAAACTTAAATGAAGGTTTATTAAGTTTAAACTGTGACACTTTCACAATAGGTAAAATCTAGGCATTTCATTACTTATTGTATCTGATAACTGCTCATAGCAGCAGCTTAGTTTGCACTTGCATTCACAATTCTTTTAATCTCTCCTTTTATTCATTTCACAGCATTTCATTTCAAATTTTGATCCTTGATGAGTTTCACTGTGTAATACCTCTCATTATATTTTTCATATACAATTTCCATACACCAAGTAATATAGTACTTATACACATTTTTCATATCTCTTTGTGTCTTTTATGGTTATACAAGGAGAAATGATTGGTCAAAGAATGATATATTTTTGAAGGATTTTGATGTATACTGCTGAATTACTCATCAGATACATTGCAGAATCCTTCGTGTTTAAAAAGTTAAAACAGTTCTTGGTAATATGGACAAAACATTAAAACTACATTTACTTTCAATACAAACTCACCAAAATTTGTATATGGGCCCTCCAGGATTCTTATCCAGCTGCTAAGCAGCAATTTTTATCACAGATACCCATAGATTAAAAAAATGGGAATAGCTTGAAAAATGTACTAATAGAGTGGCAATGGAATTATTATTTGCATCTTTCTATTATTCACAGAAGCAGAAAAAATCGTAAGAATCTATGTGAAACCATAAAAGACCCCAAAGAGCCAGAACATTCCTGAGAAAGAACATCAGAACTGAGAGCATCACACGTCCTGATTTTAAACTATATTAAAAGCTGCAGTAATTTAAGGAGTACGGTACATACATAAGGACAGTCAGACCAACGGAACAGAAAAAAGAGCCCCAAATTAAACCCCTACATATGTAGTCATCTCATATTATGCAAGTATATGGGAGTTCTTATAAAATAAAACAAGACTTATCATTGAAGGCAGTTTATAGTTTATTATTTGTAATGACTTACTGAAAACTACCCTTGGTTTCAAGATTCCATCAACCTTAAAAGCTTCTGAACAGTAAAGGAACAACAAAATAAAAGCAATCTAGGGAATGGGAGAAGCATTTTTCAAACCATATATTGAATAAAGGGTTAATATCCAACATATATAGGGACTTCCCTGGTGGCTCAGAGGTTAAAGCGTCTGCCTGGGATGCAGGAGACCAGGATTCGATCCCTGGGTCGGGAAGATCCCCTGGAGGAGGAAATGGCGACCCACTCCAGTACTCTTGCCTGGAGAATCCCATGGAGGGAGGAGCCTGGTGGGCTACAGTCCATGGGGTCGCAAAGAGTCGGACACGACTGAGCCAAAATATATAGAGAACTCATAAATAAGCAAACAGAAACTCAAATGATTCTATTAATAGAAAAAAGGTTGAGGCAGTACATGGATGGATATGTTTTCCCAGGAAGANAATCCCATGGAGGGAGGAGCCTGGTGGGCTACAGTCCATGGGGTCGCAAAGAGTCGGACACGACTGAGCCAAAATATATAGAGAACTCATAAATAAGCAAACAGAAACTCAAATGATTCTATTAATAGAAAAAAGGTTGAGGCAGTACATGGATGGATATGTTTTCCCAGGAAGACATACAAATAAATGTCCAATAAGGACATAAATGAGGCTCAATATCACTATTTCTCAGGGAAATGCAAATCAAAACTGCAATGAGATATCACCTCACATCTGTTAGAATGACAATTATCAAGAAGACAAGATATAACAAATGTTGATGAAGATATGGAGAAAAAAAAAAAAAACTTATACACTGTTGGTGGGAATGCAAATTATTTCAAGGACAATGAAAAGCAATATGGAATTTCCTTCCAAAAGTAAAAACAGATCGTTATTGCAGCATTATTCACAACAGCCAAAATGTGGAAACAATTTAATGTAAAGATGTGGTATACAATGGAATATTTTTAAACCATGGAAAAGAAGGACATCTTGCTACTGGCAACAACATAAATAGACCCTGAGGGAAAAATGGCTAGACCCTGAGGGAATAAGGCAGAGGAATAAAACTACCATATTATCTCACTTGAATGTAGAAAGTAAAAAAAAAAAAAAACAAAAAAAAAAAAACCTAAACTCATAGGACTCATAGATACAGGGAGCACATTAGTGGTTGTCAGAGGTTCCAGGAGGTCAAGGTAGGGGTTGATGGAATGGGTGAGAGGTGGGAGTACAAACTTGTAGTTATAACATAAGTAAGTCCTGGGGATGTAATATACAGCATGGTAACTATGGTTAATAGTATCGACTGGTTACTGTATGGTTACTGTATCGAATCTTTCGAAGTTACTAAGAGAGTAGATCTTAAAAGTTCATATCACAAGAAAATCAATTTGTAGCTATGGGATGATAACTGTTGACTAGACATTGTGTTGTCTATATGACTAGACATATATTTTGCAATATATACAAATATCAAATTATTATGTTATGTACCTGAAATTAATATAATGTTATATGTCAGTTATATTTCAAAAACATGGTAATGAGACTGACACTTATTGAGTTCTTATCCTATGCCAGAAACTTAAATCATTTAATATTTAATCTTCTAAGTAATCCTGTGGGATATGTACTATTAATATCCCCATTTAAAGATTAACACATTAACTCAACGAATTTAAGCAACTTGTTAAAAATTTTATATCTAGATAGATATAGAGTCCAATTTTGAACTTAGGTAGTCTGACTGTAACATCTATGCCCTTAGGTGATAATTTATACAAATCAATTTACTAGATATCACTGTCGTATTTGCCTGAACAAATCTTCATTGATCGCCTTTGAGATTTCTTCTTTGTCAGTTTATCCCTTAGATGTCTGTATTTCTAGTCAGTGAACTCATTGAAACCCATGGCTTTCATTGCTGTATGCAATTTTAATAAATTTTGAATCTGTACCTTTATTCCAGGCTTCACAGATTACCACTACTTATAACACTTAAAAGAAATATTTTTCCTGGATATTCCACTGGCACCTCAAACCCAACATATCAGAAACAAAATCCATCATCTTTTTGTTCCATAAATATTCTCTTCTAGCATCTCTTTCTTTAGAAAACAATGGTAGCAAGAAAATATGTGTCCAAAACAAAAACTGGGAATTACAGTTGTCCTTTTCATTCTCTCTTCCTGCCCTTTTCCCTACTTCATAGCGGACCATGCTCTATAGTTACTTTCACAATGATTCTTGTATTTGTCACCATTCATCCCACCTTAAGCTCATGCCTTTGAAAACGTGTATTGGTACCATAGCATCACTAGTTTTCTAGCCTCTAATTTTAGCCCCATCTAGATAGTCTCTAGTCTAGATGGTTGGATAGCATCTCTGATTCAATGGACATGAGTTTGAACATTCTCTGGGAGACAGTGAAGTACAGGGAAGCCTGGCATGCTGCAGTCAGTGGGATCCCAAACTGTCAGACGTGACTTAGCAACTGAACAGCAACAAAGTTAAGATCCCCTCCAATCCATCCACAATACTGCCAGCAGAATAACTGCTTTAAAAATTACAATCATAAGAACAGTATGCTTTAAATGTTTCTGTAACTCACATAACTTGCCAGATCAGTTTCAAACTCTGTAGATTAGCACACTTGTCCCTCTCAAGCCTCATCTCCAATCACACGTCCATTTGTGATATTTACCATAATAAATAACATGAGGTTTATTGAGGAAGACGTGTGGTGTCATGCTACCATGATTTCACACAGGCCAGTTGCTATGCCTGATAATGTACACTTGTGAGCAAAATTTAAATTTGAAGATTCAAGTAATTTAATATTTCTCTAAGGATCTAAGCTTGATCCATGAATAAAAGTCTGATTCAGGTGTTCTTCCTATTTCCTTCCATCACGAATGCATCATTTGTCATTTCACTGTATTTTTGTATAATCTTTCTTTGTTGTTGTTTAGTTGCTAAGTCCATAAGATTTTCCAGATAAGAATACTGGAATGAGTTACTGATCTTTGTGACAGACTATAAACGGTAGACTATATAGGCTATAATAGACTATAAAAAGGCTATAAATCTTATAAACTGATGGCTGATACTGTGTATTTAAGCTGGTTCCTCAGATTCTTAACATGATGCCTGAAATGAAGTAGGTACACAGAGTGTAACTGCTTGTTAAGTAAAATTATTGTTGATTTCTACAGATATTGAAAAAGCTTCAGGTGCTCTGGAAATAACTGCTTTATTATCTTGAATGGATAATAAACTAAAGCTAGAAAAGAATATTTCATCTGATTTCTGTCTTAGGAATAACAAGACAGGTTTAACTGCAGCTTATGGGGAGGTTAGCAAAAACACTATTTCCTTGTCATATATGAGCAGTTTTCAGGCTTTAAATAAAATTTTTATATTTTTCTTTTGATATCTTGTTTCTGAAGATATCAGTGTTTGTTCAAATATTTTGATGACTTTTTCAGTCTGGAGAGATTCAGTGATTTCTCTGGAACCCCTGGATAGCATATGTTGAAAGAAGCGTCAGTTGCTCAGTCATGCCCAACTCTTTGTGACCTCATAGACTGCAATCTGTGTCCTGAGATTTTCAAGGCAAGGAGTGGAGTGGGTTGCCTGCCATTTCCTTCTCCAGGGGATCTTCCTGACCCAGGGATTGAACCTGGGTCTCCTGTACTGCAGACAGATTCTTTACCAACTGAGCTACAAGGGAAGCCTATATGTTGAAACAGAAAATGTCAAATTAACCTAGTGGTATGAAAAGAGATAAAGTACTCTGAAAATTGCATAAAATGTAATTGCCCAAATGCAGAACTGTTCTTATGGAGAGTAACAAAGTGTTTCTATATTTATAGACAATTTGCATAGAGTTTATATAAAGAAAAAGCATTCAATATTTATAAAATGTCACTGAAAAATTAACAAAGTGAATGTTCATTTAATGTTCATTTAAACTTGACCCAATTGGCATATAAGGTCTCCTCCGTGAGTACGTTTGTGTGTTTGCAATTACAACTGTCTTCCTACATGAACAGTTTAATAGTTCCACACATTTCTATGTTTTATATTTGATATTTTTGCTTTTTTAAATGTTCTGTGTGTAATTTCATGGGACATATATAATGTAATTCCATGCAGAAGTCCAGATTTTCAAATTTCAACACGTGTTACTCTCCAGTCATGGGCAAGTTCCTTACCTTTGCTTTGCTTTTCTCAGAGATAATAATCATAGCTATACCACAAGGTCACTTTGAGTATTTAGTGAGTTAAAATCCATGAAGAGTTAAAAAGAAAGCATATATGCATTATTACTGCCTTCGTGCATAATGATTCTGCAAACAAATTAGTTACAATCTATAATTATTAACCAAACTTGCTTTATAAATATTGAGATGTTTATTTATATCCAGCAACAGAGTGGGGACAACATAGAGCAGAGATCTTAAAATTGACTTTTTGGATCTAAGTCCTCTTTAGTGAAAGTGCAAGCTGCTCAGTTGTGCCTGACTCTTGGCGACCCCAGGGACTATACAGTCCATGGAATTCTCCAGGCCAGAATACTGGAGTGGGTAACCTTTCCCTTCTCCAGGGTATCTTCCCGACCCAGTGATCGAACCCAGGTCTCCCACATTGCAGGTGTGTTTTTTACCAGCTGAGCCACAAGGGAAGCCCAAGAATACTGGAGTGGGTAGCCTATCACTTCTCCAGGAGATCTTCCCGACCCAGGAATCAAACAGGGGTCTCCTACATTGCAGGCAGATTCTTTACCAACTGAGTTATAATTCTCTGATGGTCCAGTGGTTAAGACTTTGCCTCCACTGCAGGGGCTAAGGGTTTGATTCCCTGTCAGGGAACAAAAATCCCACATGCCATAGGGTGTGACCTAGGGAAAAAAAAAAAAAAAAGAAAAGACAAGTCCTCTTTAGAAAAACATCAAAGATTACCCATGCCCTCCCTCTTCTCCACCTTCTCTTTCCTCCGCCTCTACCCCCCCCCTCTCTCTCTTTTTTTTTCTCTCTCAGTCTCCTTGTTTCTCTGTGCATGCCTGAAAGTCTTTGTGTGGCTTCTACACATATCTGGGGTGCATGACAGGTAAAAAGATAGCTACATGCTGATGGATCATCAGTTCAAATGCAGAAGCTCTGAATTTAGCTGCCTTATTAATTGGCTCTACATGAGATTTTATTCAGTGAAGTCTTTATCAGCTTTAGTGAGCTATAATTGACAAATACAGTTAAATGTATTTAAAGTGTACAATGTGTTGATTTGACATATGTATAATTTCTGAAATGATTACCACAATCATGTTAGTTAATACATCTGTCAACTCACACAGTTGCCATTTTATGTGTATGCAGCAAAACCCTTTAAAGTCTACTCTCTTAGATTTCAAGAACACAGTCCAGTACTATTAACTCCAGTCACCACGCTGATGCTATACATTAGATCCCCAGAGTTTATTCATCCTATAACTGAAGTCTTATACCTTTTGACCAGCCCCCAGTAACAATCATCCTACTCTCTGTTCTACTGGTTTCATTGCCTAGTTTTAATGTCCATAAAGACTCTTGCATACAATGCAGCAGCCAAAATTCTTAGTTTATTTTGCATGTTCTCTTCTAAAACAGTACTATGTAAAACTTTAAAGATAACTTAGTTGATAAGATGAAACCTGTTTAAGCACAGGAAATGAACACCGACTAGCAAAAATGTATGAAGGCAAACACTTCACAGTTACACAGTACAATAAATCCTTTCTGTTGATGAAGCCTAAATATAGCTAGAATTCTACTTTCATTCTGTGTTCTGTGTATCTTTTAATAAAATATTTCCTAATAAGATATCATCACTTTCAACCTGAAAAAGAATAGATGTGTAAATGTATAACTGAATCAATTGTGTATACTTGAAATCAACACAATATTGTAAATCACCTCTATTTCAATTAAAAAAAGAAAAAACTACAGTGTGTGCTGAGTCATGATAGAGTTTGTGCTTAGTGAGTCTTTAGATTTCACAAGGCTATTTGCTTTTATCATAATGCAAATTTCTAATCTGATTTTTCTTCCTGCTCTCTTAATATATTAGAGACTCACAAGAATACACGGAAGAACTGTACAAAAAAAGATCTTCACGACCCAAATAATCATGATGATGTGATCACAATCTAAAGCCAGATATCTTGCAATGTGAAGTCAAGTGGACGTTAGAAAGCATCACTACAAACAAAGCTAGTGGAGGTGATGGAATTCCAGTGGAGCTGTTCCAAATCCTGAAAGATGATGCTGTGAAAGTGCTGCACTCAATATGCCAGCAAATTTGGAAAACTCAGCAGTGGCCACAGGACTGGAAAAGGTCAGTTTTCATTCCAATTCCAAAGAAAGGCAATGCCAAAGAATGCTCAAACTACCGCACAATTGCACTCATCTCACACGCTAGTAAAGTAATGCTCAAAATTCTCCAAGCCAGGCTTCAGCAATATGTGAACTGTGAACTCCCTGATGTTCAAGCTGTTTTTAAAAAAGGCAGAGGAACCAGAGATCAAATTGCCAACATCTTCTGGATCATGGAAAAAGCAAGAGAGTTCCAGAAAACCATTTATTTCTGCTTTATTGACTGTGCCAAAGCCTTTGACTGTGTGGATCACAATAAACTGTGGAAAATTCTGAAAGAGATGGGAATACCAGACCACCTGACCTGCCTCTTGAGAAACCTGTATGTAGGTCAGGAAGCAACAGTTAGAACTGGACATGGAACAACAGACTGGTTCCAAATAGGAAAAAGAGTACGTCAAGGCTGTATATTGTCACCCTGCTTATTTAA
>SJYX01021621.1:92251-139306 GCA_006410675.1 Oreotragus oreotragus
CCCTGGGATTTCTTTGGAAGGAATGATGCTAAAGCTGAAACTCCAGTACTTTGGCCACCTCATGCGAAGAGTTGACTCATTGGAAAAGACTCTGATGCTGGGAGGGATTGGGGGCAGGAGGAGAAGGGGACGACCGAGGATGAGATGGCTGGATGGCATCACAGACTCGATGGACGTGAGTCTGAGTGAACTCCGGGAGATGGTGATGGACAGGGAGGCCTGGCGTGCTGCGATTCATGGGGTCTCAAAGAGTCGGACATGACTGAGCGACTGAACTGAACTGATGGTTTTTTCAGTAGTCATGTATGAAAGTGAGAGTTGGGCTATAAAGACAGTTGAACGCCGAAGAATTGATGCTTTTGAACTGTGGTGTTGGAGAAGATTCTTGAGAGTCCCTTGGACTGCAAGGAGATCCAACCAGTCCATTCAGAAGGAGATCAGCCCTGGGATTTCTTTGGAAGGAATGATGCTAAAGCTGAAACTCCAGTACTTTGGCCACCTCATGCAAAGAGTTGACTCATTGGAAAAGACTCTGATGCTGGGAGGGATTGGGGGCAGGAGGAGAAGGGGACGACCGAGGATGAGATGGCTGGATGGCATCACAGACTCGATGGACGTGAGTCTGAGTGAACTCCGGGAGATGGTGATGGACAGGGAAGCCTGGCATGCTGTGATTCATGGGGTCGCAAAGAGTTGGACACGACTGAGCTACTGAACTGAACTGAACTGATGAAGAAGCAGCCCATTAAGAAGTCCACACACTGGACTTCCTCTTCGGATATATTGATATGAGGAATTGTTGCTATCATATGTCAAAAAGAAGAAAAGGAAAACATTAGTCTCGTGAGCTTTCAATTAGTGGTGTTATTTAATCAGAATTTCCATTCTGCTTTCATCTTGCTGTTTTGCATAGAAATCTTGATATCAGTATTAGCATTAAGAACTTGAAGCCAAATTGTTTTCTCTACAGGATGCCAAAAGAACCAATCAATAGAGCAAATGTTCATCATTCATACTGACTGGATGTATACCATCTATTATATGGAACTTTAATCCAAGGTGATTATAAATGTAGGAGCGGTTATAGTGACCACTTAGTTGGAGATTGAATTCACGCACACATGTTAAAATGTGGGTTTGGTTGAAAGACACCAAACGATACAACTGAAAACTAACAAAAATCATCACCATTCAGGAAGTATTCACCAATTCCCTGATAGTCTAAAATTTATCAGATTTTGAGAAAGGATAGAAAGAAAACTATGGTCATCAGATCCTTGGGAATTTAAAACTAATCAAATATCTATCATTTTTGAGGACATCTGTGAGTTATTTGAAACAAAAAAACCTCTAGACTCACCAATACATAAGAGCAATAATATAGAAACCAAAGAAGGAGAGACAGTTAAACAGGCAAAATAATGTGGGGTAGATAAGAATTTATGTGGAAAAAAAGAATTGACAAATTTTCAAGATTTCCCCAAACTTTACTTATCTTATAATCAAAGGCTCAATTATTTGTAATTACAAGCACCAAGGAGCTTTCCAGTTGGCACTAGTGGTAAAGAACCAACGTCCCAATGTAAGAGACATAAGAGATTCAAGTTTTATCCCTGGGTTGGGAACATTCCCTGGAGGAGGGCATTTCAACCCACTCCAGTATTCTTGCCTGGAGAATTCCATGGACAGAGGGGCCTAGCGGGCTAGAGTCCCTAGGGTCACAAAGAGTCAGACACGACTGAAGCAACTTAGCACACAAGCACCAAACAGAAATAATTCAGGAGCAGGCAAGCAATTCAAAGGACATGAATTTACGTAAACTCTGGGAGAAGTGGAGGATAGAGGAACTTGGAGTGCTACAGTCCATGAGGTTGCAAAGAATTAGACATGACTTAAGAGGTGGAACAAAAAATAGCAAAGAGTTTAATTGCTATGCATATTTAAATATGCATTCTATGTGAATTATAGCTTTAGCAATATTCCTTCCTCTAATTTGGGATAATCTTCTCATATTTAAGTACTTATTGCAATTAATATAAAAATGATATCATATTTTATATCTTTACATTATATAGTATTATATCCTATTACAATTTCTCACTTAAACATTTCTTGGGCAGCTGTGTAGATTGTGATTTTTTTTCCTTGTCTCAGATTAGTAATTATTCTCCACAGTTTGTTGGGCATCTTCACAAAAGATTATGTGTTTTTTGATGAGGCTATTCATTTCATAAGTGAAATGTTATTTTGGTTGCTTGTAATTAATTACTGTGTATTTATGCTTTAATCTCCCAAGCTTTTCATAGCAACTGCATTAAAATATCAATAATCAGAATTCATGCTTCATGTGAAACCACGTCCCATTTTGGCTGAGGTTCAATATTTACAAGTCATAACAAATGGTTCTGCCAGATTGTTACCTGTCTGCAAGGTATATTTTTAGATCCTTCATCCAAAGAGATTTTAAAACAGAATCAAACAGCTTCTGGGTACATTCATCAGTGTTTTCCCACAAGACTATATTGAGCACAAAGAGCAAAGGAAACTGACTTCTAGCTTTGGGCAACATGTGGTTATCAGTAGTATATGATGTGAAGCTTGAAGTTGCCTTCAACTTATCATTGTCCTTCTGCCTGCTGCTGTAGTACCATAAAGGGTTAGAGAGGTAGCAGTAAAAAGTCCAGCCCTGGATAATAGAGAAAACATACTGTTCTCTTCATGTTTGTTAATAGGGCGTGACAATTGTTCCCAAATTGCCTGCAAGCCATTATGACTTGCTACTCTGGAGTATGACAGTTGATGGAATGAAGGATACCGCAACATAACTGCTACAGCAAGGCATTTCCCTCACAAATGCTTAGAGCACTCATTGGCTTTGGAGCGCTTATATGTATTTTCTTTGGGAGGCAAGCAAAATGTCTTAATTTAACTCTGTCTAGTTTAAGTAGGCTAAAAGATGGATTCCATTCCATTCCCAATTCCATTCAGACTTGGGAAAGAGATTGTGTTTTAGGATCTGTAATTGTCCTATGAAGTGAAGTGAAGTGAAGTTGCTCAGTCATGTCTGACTCTTTGGGACCCCATGGACTGTAACCTACTAGGCTCCATCATCCCTGGATTCTCCAGGCAAAAATACTGGAGTGGGTTGCCATTTCCTTCCCCAGGAAATCTTCCCAACCCAGGGATCAAACCCAGGTCTCCCGCATTGTAGGCAGACACTTTACCATCTGAGCCACCAGGGAAGCTTCTATGAAATGATGTCAAAACAAGACTTTTGTTTAATATAATAAAAGAAATCATTAATATCAATCAAAAGAATATTCTATAATTAATGTAATTTTATAGACATTTGTGGTTTCCCAAAACCTTGCTAAATTTTCTCATTTAGTTATGTAATTTTCATAACATTGTGAGATAGATGTTATAGTTTCTATTTAACAGGCAAGAAAAAGAGACTGAGTGAGACTAAGTAATTCACTTAGCGTTATAGAGGTAACAATCGGCATGGTGAAGAATTTGAATGCTGATAGACATAGCCTATGGGGAAAGCAAGCACGCTTTCTACCAGTCTTCATCTCTTTTGAAGGTAGCAACTGCAACAGCTACAAGCTGTGCTCAGCTCTCCATAGGATCACAAAGAATGAGACATGACTGAAGTGGCTGAGCACGCACACTCTGCATATACCACTTTATTTAATCCGCAATAAAATTATTCTGCAATTATCTCATTTACAAATCTTACAATCTTGTTCTTTTGGATTACTAAAGAATAGCCATAGTATTCTAGAAATGTTTGGTTTTGTTGGGTTGTTCAGTCACTCAGGTGTGTCTGGCTCTTTGTTACCCATGGGCTGCAGCACACTAAGCTTCCCTGTCCTTCACTGTCCCCTGGAGTTTGCTCAAAGTCACGTCCATTGATTTGGTGATGCCATCCAACTATCCCATCCTTTGTCACCCTATTCTCTTCCTGCCCTCAATATTTCTTGGCATTAGGGTCTTTTCTAATGAGTTGGCTCTTTCCATCAGGTGGCCAAAGTATTGAGGCTTCAGCTTCAGTATCAGTGCTTCAGGATTTATTTCCTTTAGGATTGACTGGTTAGATCTCCTTGCAGTCCAAGGGATTTCAAGATCTTCTCTAATACCACAGTTCAAAAGCATCAATTCTTTGGTGCTCAGCCTTCTTTATGGTCCAATTCT
Organism: Oreotragus oreotragus; assembly: GCA_006410675.1. Lineage (NCBI taxonomy): Eukaryota > Metazoa > Chordata > Mammalia > Artiodactyla > Bovidae > Oreotragus > Oreotragus oreotragus. Next base: position 96,449 of record SJYX01021621.1, read on the forward strand.
CACATCTCTAGATGACTACTGGAAAAACCATAGCTTTGACTACATGGATCTTTGCCAGCAAAGTAATGTCTCTGCTTTTTAATACACTGTCTAGGTTTACCATAACTTTTCTTCAAAGAAGCAAGCTTCTTTTCATTTCATGGCTGCAGTCACCATCCACGGTGATTTTAGAGCCCAAGAAAATAAAGTCTGCAACTGTTTCCATTCTGTTCCCCATGTATTTGCCATGAAGTGATGGGACTGGAAGTCATGATCTTAGTTTTTTGAGCGTTGAATAGTAAGCCAGCTTTTTTACTTTCCCCTTTCAACTTCATCAAGAGGCTCTTTAGTTCCTCTTCACTGTCTGCTGTCAGGGTGGTCTCATTGCATATCTGAGGTTATTGATATTTCTTGATTCCAGCTTGTGCTTCTTCAGCCTGGCATTTCTCATGATGTGCTCTGAATGTAAGTTAAATAAGCAGGTGATAATATAGTCTTGACAGAATATTTATTAGAGTGGCTAAACAAATATCCGAGGCCATATATTTTCTCTTCTAATACGAGAACACTAAGAAATTAAAATAACTTTTAAATGTAAGAAAACAGTTACAGTGATTATGTGATATACAATAGTTTGTTTCGTAAATAGGAAAGAAAATAATACATTATCATTTAGATGTAGTTTTAAGGCAAATTTAAATAGTGAATAAAATGATAATGAACATATTTATCCAAATAAACTTAAATGCATACTATCCTAGGAAAAAAAAGATCCTTGAAAGTGAAAGTGAAAGTGAAGTCACTCAGTCGTGTCGGACTCTTAGCGACCTCACTGACTATATCCTACCAGGCTCCTCTGTCCATGGAATTTTCCAGGCAAGAGTACTATAGTGGGTTGCTAGTTCCTTCTCCAGAGGATCTTCTCAATGTAGGGCTTGAACCCAGGTCTCCTGCACTACAGGCAGACGCTTTACCCTTTGAACCACCAGGAAAAAAAGACCCTTGAAATAGCTATTAAAGAATCCAAGAATAGATATTTTTCCTAGTTAGTCACTACATACTATTTTAGGAATTGTGGACATGAAAGTTTTGCAAATTTTTCCAGAAGCTTACACTCTGTGTGAGATGTGTAGGCAATAAAGCATTCTCATATACTTCTGATGGAACTGCAAACTGGTGAAAATATTCTGAATTTTGAAAGGTGCTAAATATAATCATAAGAAAAAATTTACTTAATAGGCAAAGCTACATGTTAAAATAAATGAAAGATAAATCTAAAAATGTACTGGAAAAGGAAAATTTCTGAGGAACTGTAAGATTTAAAAGTCTTTAACATTTACTCAAGGCTAAAACACTCAGGGCTAACGCAATTCTTTTTTCCTATAGCCAGAGTGGAGATACCTCTATGAATACACAAGCTACCTGCTTGAGACCACACACACACACACACACACACACAAGACACATTAGAAGTGGAGGGAAATTAGCACTTGAATAAAGACTCCATAACATGCCTTAGAAGAGCTAAAAAATAAGCCTTGTGTTAGTCGCTCAGTCATGTCCCACTCTTTGTAACCCCATGGACTTTAGCCCTCCAGACTCCTCTGTTCATGAAATTGTCTGGGCAAGAATACTGTAGTGGGTGGGTAGCCATTCCCTTCTCCAAGGGATCTTCCCAATCCAAGGATCAAACCCAGGTCTCTCCTGCACTGATGGCATATTCTTTACATCTGAGCCACCAAGAAAGGCCTTGGTACTCTGTGCCTGCTGCACTAAGTTGCTGCAGTTATGTCTGACTCTGTGACTCCATGGACTGCAGCCTGCCAGGTTCCTCTCTCCATGGGATTCTCCATGCAAGAATACTGGAATGGGAAAAAAAAAAAAAAAAAAAAAACTGGAATTGGGAAAAAAAAAAAGAATACTGGAATACTGGAATAGGTTGCCATTTTCTTCTTCAGGGGATCTTCCTGACCCAGGGATCTAAGGGTATTGCGTCTTTTTTCCTGGGTCTTGTACATGCTGGCAGGTGGATTCTTTACCACTGTGCCACATGGGAAGCCTCCAAAGAAGCCCCATACTTTTCTTTTAAAAACTGCCTACTGGAAAAAATGTTCATCCGTTTTGATTAAAAGAAAAAAATTCAGCATGGAGAAACATAAAATTCTAAACATCAGACTTTTCACAAAAATTACTAGATACATGAAGAAAAAAAATATAGGCCATAAGAAGAAAAAAAAAATCAGGCAATAGAAACAGAAATAGAATAAAATAGATAATACTAGCAGACAAGTATATTAAAAAGCTATTATAATATGTCCCTATGTTAAGATGTATAGCAAATGTAAGCAAATTAAAGAGATACATTGAAAGATATATAAAAGGCACAAAGTACTTTTGTCTTAGTTTGGGCAGATGCCCTGGAGAAGGGAGTGGCAACCTACTCCAATATTCTTACCTGGAGAATTCCATTGGCAGAGGAGCCTGGTGGGCCACATACAGTCTATGGCATCGCAAAGAGTTGCACATGACTGAACAATTAACTCTTTCACTTTCTGTGAATCATAGCCTATAAGTGTAGCTAGGTAATGTGGACTTAAATCAAGAGGAATTATTTATCACTGAATGTTTCCCACATAATGGATGTGGGGGAAATGACTGTAATTTGATTTATTAATTTCTGATGTATCTTGATTTTTAATATACCTTCTAAGCAAGTTGTAAACTGCTGCTGCTGCTGCTAAGTTGCTTCAGTTGTGTCTGACTCTCAGTGACCCCATTGACGGCAGCCCACCAGGTTCCCCCGTCCCTGGGATTCTCCAGGCAAGAACACTGGAGTGGGTTGCCATTTCCTTCTCCAATGCATGAAAGTGAAAAGTGAAAGTGAAGTCGCTCAGTCATGTCCGACTCTCAGCGACCTCATGGACTGCAGCCTACCAGGCTCCTCCGCCCATGAGATTTTCCAGGCAAGAGTACTGGAGTGGGTTGCCATTGCCTTTTCCAAGTTGCAAACTATAAAATAGTAAAGATAGTCATTCAGTCACTCAATTTTCCTTAAAATAGTTTAATAGCATCTTCATGAATTTGGAAAATGGAATCAATTTTCATAAAGCTTTGAATGTTTACTTTGGTGTGCTTACAGATGTCATGATGATTTTCAAATACCAGAGAGAAATTTTAATACGATAGAATCATGGACCTCTGTCTCCCAGGCATGGGTTGAATTTTGATTTGGGTCTCTAATAAGTATTTTGAGTATTTTTATTAAGTTATTATTACTATAAATAATTTTTACCTGAAAGGTAGGGATAATTCAAGTACTTCATCTTATCCCTTCTCCCAACATTAAATAAGATATAATATATACATGTATATATATAACATATTCATTACTATGCTTGCTACAGATAATGCTCATAATAAATTTTGGAAAGTTTTTCTTCTAGCTTAAATTTTACAGTCTCGGGAGCCCTGAGAGCAAATTCTGAGCTGCTTAATTCAGTGATGGAGAATTATTTCTTTTCAAAATTAAATACATGGAAATCACGACCTAATATTGATTAAGTCATGACCTAACCAAAGGATTCACCTAAAAGTCCAAGTATAATGCTTGCTTACACATTATGCTAATAAATAAAAAGAACATACTGTGCTCAGTTCTGCAACCCTATGGACTGTAGCCTGCCAGGCTCCTCAGTCCATGAAATTTTCCAGGCAAGAATACTGGAGTGGGTTGCCATTTCTTTCTGCAGGGGATCTTCCAGACCCCGAGATTTAACCTGTGTCTCTTGCATCCCCAGCATTGGCAGGTATATTCTTTACCACTAGTGCCACTTGCTGCTGCTGCTGCTAGGTCACTCCAGTCGTGTCCGACTCTGTGCAACCCCATAGATGGCAGCCCACCAGGCTCCGCTATCCCTGGGATTCTAGGAAGCCCTAAAAAGAACAGACTATGGAGGCCAAATAAAATAATTTGGCTCAATCTGTATTCGCCCTTTGCTCCAGCCTCTTAAAATCCAAGTTCCTTTATCCTATTACAATCAGAAAGTGATGAGGTGGACCACTGTAGAGGCTTCTTCTTGGTTTAGATAAGCATTTCAAAGGTTGGGCGTTTATCTGAGCTATCTGCCAGTCTTGAGAGAGAAAAATTACTTTGGATGATGTCTTTCCAGACCAGGATTACTTATGATATCTTTTTCCTCTTTTAAAGCCTTCAGGATGAAAGCACAATGAAAAAGCATCAAACCCTATTCTTCTGTTCTGACCAAGGTCAGAAATCATGCAAACTGAATGCACTGTATACTTTAGAAGTCAATGAAAATTATAAATTTCCTAAATTTGTCAAAGTAGCCACAAATCCCTACAGTAGATTTGCAAAGTAGGTGGCCACCTGTTGTCAAAAATCTCCTATATTTTGCATTTCTGGAAATGATTTATTATATAAGGAAACGAAAATATGGGAGTAAAGAATAATTGGGGAGAAGGCAAACAGTAAGGAGAATTACAATGTTGTTACTAACGGCCATAGAATGAATAATTGGAAATATTTTTCTCAATATGAGAATACCTCAGAATGTAAGTTATGCTATTTCTCTCTCTCTTTCTCTCTCACACACACACCTGATACTTTTACCACTTTTGCTAACTAGAGATCTGATTTTTGCAAAAATTTTCTGCCATTATAATCCAGAAAAAAAATAGTTTACAATAGACGCATGACAATCCTTATTCACCACCAAAAATAAATAAAATCACAATGTTTTTCATTTATTTGATGATTCAACAGCTTTTGAGCAAACAGTTGTTATGTAGAAAACCCCAGTGTAAGATGCTGCCAGGAATGCAAAATGAATGTGACTAGGAACTTGCCTTTATGTTTGTTAAACAAATAGCAGGCTATTACATATAACTTTCTGTTAAAGAAAAATGTTCTGAAATTATGCATATATGAGGATTTCTTCACAGAGAAAAACAGTTAATATTGAGTTTGATTGTTAGCTCCAAGAAGAGTTTTGCAAACATAAAATCTGAAGCCTCAAATGGACAGCAGATCTTTATTTCCCAAACAGAATGGGTTATATGTAGGGGAACCATATCTGATGCTGGCTCCCTGGTGGCTCAGACGTTAAAGCAACTGACTGAAACGTGGGAGACCTGGGTTCAATCCCTGGGTTGGGAAGATCCCCTAGCGAAGGAAATGGCAACCCACTGCAGTACTCTTGCCTGGAGAATCCCATGGACGGAGGAGCCTGGTGGGCTACAGTCCACGGGGCCGCAAAGAGTCGGACACGACTGAGCAACTTAACTTTCACTTTCACTTTATCTGATGCTGTATTTCAGCATGAAGCATATGAAAAAATATAATCAGAAATGTTATTTCAGACAACATTGAATGAGCCCATGATATCAGAATTGGACACTGGATTTTTTGCTGCAGATAATAGGGAGTTGAAAGTTTTTGGAGAAATAAATGGTATGATCTTTTAGCTTTAAATATTTCATAGGCCCCAAAGGTATTGAAGGAAGTACAAAAAAGGAAATTCTTTGACTAATATACAACACATTTCACAACTGGATCACATTGCTGGTTGCTTGTGAAATTGCTCAGTCGTGTCCAACTCTTTGTGACCCCGTGGACTGTAGCATTCCAGGCTTCTCCATCCATGGGATTCTCCAGGCAAGAATACTGGAGTGGGTTGCAAGTTGCTTAGTGTTTTCTTATTTCTTCCCTCCATTCAGTTGAGTTCAGTTCAGTCGCTCAGTTGCGTCCGACCCTTTGTGACCCCATGAATCTCAGCAGGCCAGTCCTCCCTGTCCATCACCAACTCCCGGAGTTCACTCAGACTCACGTCCATCAAGTCAGTGATGTCATGCAGCCATCTCATCCTCTCTCGTCCCCTTCTCCTCCTGCCCCCAGTCCCTCCCAGCATCAGAGTCTTTTCCAGTGAATCAGCTCTTCACATGAGGTGGCCAAAGTACTGGAGTTTCAGCTTTAGCATCATTCCTTCCAAAGAAATCCCAGGGCTGATCTTCAGAATGGACTAGTTGGATCTCCTTGCAGTCCAAGGGACTCGCAAGAGTCTTCTCAACACCACAGTTCAAAAGCATCAATTCTTCAGCGTTCAGCCTTCTTCACAGTCCAACTCTCATATCCATACATGACCACAGGAAAGGTGCTTTATTCAGTCTTTACAGGAAAGTAGATATTTTATTTAATAGCTCCATCTACTTTCCAGATGAGGTTCTTTTTGGTTTTCAAAGAATCGTCCACTCTCTAACCAGAAAAGTTTAGCTTTGACTTAATTTACATTAAAATTTTAACAACATGTTGTCTGTTTAAAAATTTTAAACAAAGTTTAAATGATAAAAATTATATAGTAAAAATAACACTTTTAGTGAATTCCTTTAACAAAAGTTTTCCACTTCTTTTATTGTGTATTCTTGCTGAACTTCTCTCTGATCCATTCATTACACTACATCCCTTTCTGGTTTTGAGTGAGGATTGGCACTCTGCCTTATGATTTATTACTGGCATGTAAAAACACCCAACTATCATTCTTTCACTAGTAATTAGTATCACATAAGATTTTTTTTTAACATGAAATTGCTGCCCACTCATTACTAAGCACAATGGAAAAGACAAGTCATTTAAATAAAAAATGCTGTCTTGTTGAGAAGTAAACACTAAGGACTGTACCTTATGTGTTTACATGATTATAACCTATATTGAAATGTACTCTCAAAACAAAAGCCAAATATAAGTATGGTATTTATCTGGCTTATTCCATTTTATATGAATCTTCCTTGTGATTTGGCGGCTACACTGTAGATAAAACTGGGGTTATATCTGTGTTAAGTTCTTTTTATTTCCTAATTGTCTGTCTCTCTGACACCCACTGTTTAAGAAGTTAATGGAGCATCTTTTCTTTGGCATTTTGATGGTTTTACTGAGATGTGTATAAGAGACAGGTGTAGCAGATTACCACAAACTTAGNTTGGCGGCTACACTGTAGATAAAACTGGGGTTATATCTGTGTTAAGTTCTTTTTATTTCCTAATTGTCTGTCTCTCTGACACCCACTGTTTAAGAAGTTTATGGAGCATCTTTTCTTTGGCATTTTGATGGTTTTACTGTCAGATAGTCTTAATACAAATAAGCAAACAACCTCTCAAAAACATTCTAATACTTGTCTGAGGCACCATGATTACTGTTCTTGTTACTGTACTGTTATTTTCCTTTGTTAATATTGTCTCTCATGCTGTCATATATGTTGATAGAATTTGAATTTTCTTACTGAATATTACAGGGGCTTCCAGCAGGAAGAAATTAATTTACTTTTTATTTAAGAAAAATGCAACCTTTACTGAAGCCACTGAAATTAAGTTCCTCTTTTATAATTGGATCACACCATCAATAAGACTGCTTGTAATTTCAATGGGCAGCCATAGAATTTTATGAGCTACAGCTATTAATTCCAAGTAGACCTTAAAAAATATATAATTCACTTGCTTCCCCTTCTCCAACCTCTTTTGTTTCTGCAAGATAACAATTTATAGAAGAGAGGCTCAGATTTTTGCAATATTGTCTATACTTAGCTGCCACTTTGTAAATCAGGATCATTCAACATTGTTTGCTACTCTAATAGTGATTCCATTTGTAATACTACTAAAAATGACCTTTACATTTTCAAGGTGGCTTTCCTTGAACAACCAGAAGACCAATGTGCTCCCTTATTTCTTACTATTCTTCCATCCTATAGAGCCTTCAGAGAACATAATCTATAAGGATATAGTGCCTAAAATAATCTGAGGATGACTCATTTAATTGACAAATAGATCTTTAGCCTGCTAGATGGACACATCTTTCTAACAGAAAAACATGCATTTTGTCTTCTTGCTCAGGCATTTTTGTCAATATTTCTATATTGTTGTTGAGTTGCTAAGTCATGTCTGACTCTTTGCGATCCCATGGACTACACCAGGCTTCCCTGTCCTTCATGGTCCCCCAGACTTTGCTCACACTTATGTCCACTGAGTGGGTGATGCCAGCCACCATCTAATCCTTTGTCATCCTATTCCCTTGCTGCCCTCAATCTTTCTCAGCATCAGAGTCTTTTCCAATGAGCTGGCTCTTCCCATCAGGTGGCCAAAGTATTGGAGCTTCAGCTTCAGTATCAGTGCTTCCAGTGAATATTCAGGGTTGATTTCCTTTAGGCTTGACTGGTTAGATCTCCTTGCAGTCCAAGGGACTCTTAAGAGTCTTCTCCAGCACCACAATTCAAAGCATCAGTTCTTCTGTGCTCAGCTTTATTTATGGCCCAACTGTCATATCCATAAGTAACTACTAAAAAACCATAGCTTTGTCCATTGGGGCCTTTGTTAGCCAAGCTTACCTGTTGTTCAACCTGATTTTTCTTGCTGAGATACCTGGGGTTTTGATTGGGAGCCTAGTTGATGCTCAGTTTCTTTACCTTGAAAGTTTACAATAAGTCCTTGTCTTCTGCTTCCTAGGTTGTCTCTCCACCCTCCCACACTATGTAGGTGCAAATCTGAGAAATGCTGGGAATTGAGTGCATGTTGGAATCAGACTCCCTCTTTTGTGGTCTTTACTTCACAGGCACTGGGAGATTGAAGAATATATCACTCTGTGTTTAAGAACCTCATGGCTTAGCACTCCCCACCCCCCAGCCCCCACTGGCCAGCCTCCTGTGTGTAAATAACAAAGTGCTTGTGATAAGCTGGGTGATCATCCCTAAGCCTCTATTTTTTTTTTTTTTTTGTGTGTTCTGAGTGACCACTGATAGTTTTCCTGCTCTTTTCCCCCCAGTGAAACCTTTCTACCTCTGTGTGTGTGTGTGTGTGTGTGAGTGAGCTCAGTCATGCCCAACTCTGTGATCCCATGGACTGTAGCCCACCAGACTCCTCTGTCCATGGAATTTCTTTCTCCCTTCTCCATCTCTACCTGAGATAAGCCTAATTNTTTTTTTTTTTTTCTGTGTGTTCTGAGTGACCACTGATAGTTTTCCTGCTCTTTTCCCCCCAGTGAAACCTTTCTACCTCTGTGTGTGTGTGTGTGTGTGTGAGTGAGCTCAGTCATGCCCAACTCTGTGATCCCATGGACTGTAGCCCACCAGACTCCTCTGTCCATGGAATTTCTTTCTCCCTTCTCCATCTCTACCTGAGATAAGCCTAATTCTTAACCTTCGTCCAGAATCAAGAACCACCACTAGGAGAAAAAGCTGTTATTGTTTGTCAGTGTAATTTATGGAATTAAAACTCTGAGAAGGAATGAGCTAGGAGATGGCAAGGAAATATGGTGGTACAGAAACGAAGTGTGACAGTGTTTCAAGAATATGAACTCCCCTTACGCACTGATGTAGCCAGAGGTAACACTGTGCTGCTTCTTCTTCCTTTTTGCAATTCTGCTGTTAAATACTAAGGCAATGGACTATGAAAAATCTCCAATATCTTTAATATAATCTTAGTAATATCTAAGATTGAAATCAGAAACCAGATGTTAAAAGTTAGTGATAATGAAAGGAAGAGAATTTGAGAACTTGAGAGCTTTTGACAATGCCATGTGCTAATTTAGCCATTATCCTTTGTCCAAATAAATAAGGAAAGTTAAGAAAATTTACACTTTACTAGTCTGTATTTTGTGATCATTTAGTTAAAGTTCTGTTCAAATGTATACAGTAAGGGCAAAGCATTTTCTGTATTATTTAGGGGCTTGCTTTTGTAGTTCAATTTTGTATAACCTTGAAATTATAAATATTCCTTATGAGAATATAGCTGAAATAATTTTTTCTAGTAAGTCACTTTTTAAAAATGGATATGTGATTCTTTAGATTTTAAATCAATGAAAAATGTAATCTTTTTATAGGCCTAACCTTTGCAGAATCTACTTATTGTTCAAAATTGTCTTGAGTTAGATATGCAGACATTAAGGTACAAAGCTAAAAGAAGACTAACGTGGTATATTGTTTTACAACTTATATCCATCTAGAAGATCCTATTAATTGACTAATGGACACATAGATAAGTTTCCCCAATCTGACTACTGTGTTATAATCATGCATTTGTAGCATTTGCTGTGTATCCACTCAAAACTATTTCATCTTAAAAAAAAAAAACTTACATATGAGCTATTTATACCACTGAATGATTTTACAGTGATCATAATTTCTTTTCTAGTAAATCAATAAAGTATATTGCAATACAAATATTTATAAAATTGATGTTCACAAAAGTATAAGGATGAATCCTGTACCACATATAAAACTACATCCTGTTCACATTAGTTATATTTAAAATTAAGTTTCTTGGGACATATGTTACAATTCACATTCTCCCACACAATTTTAGAAAAGGTCTAAGTTCAAAACAAGGAAAACAGCAGCAAATAAGAGTTACAAAATTTGATGTGCTCATATGCAAATGTCAGAATCAGAGAATGAAAAAACTGCAGTTAACCTCTGAGATAATTTTTCTTCATGATAGACATATCAGAGAAAAGAATTTGCCAAATTGATCCCCTTGTTTGTCTTTTGAGTACTATTCAGAAGAGAAATGAGAGTTCAGAAAATTGTCCAAAGCAACAGCAGTTGACTCAAAATCTTCAAATTCTGTGTTCTCACAGTTTAGGCTTCTACCCTCCCTCCATCCCACCTCTTTCACCTGCTTTGTTTTTAAAATATGGTAAGAGTTAAAGTTAAATCTTACTCATTCTTTGGAATTTTGAGGAAAATCTCATTAGCTTTCTTTTAGACTCAAAATGAAATTCTGTAGAAATTAACAAATAAGATACTGCTGTACAGCACAGGGTACTCTACTCAGTATTCTGTAATGGCTTATATAGGAAAAAAGCCTTGAAAAAGAAACAGTGGAGATATATATGTGTATAGCTGACTCACTTTGCTGTACAGAAGAAACTAACACAACATTGTAGATTAAGTATACTCCAATAATATTTTTTTTTAAGAATTAAATGAAAACTCCAAAATATATATCATGAAATTGTGTATATCCAAGTGAGGTCAGGGTAACTTTATTTCTGAATTTTACCTAGCTGCTGACATTTTATATCATAACTCCAAGATATTATTTGAAATCTAATTTAAATGACTTAATTGACTCTAAATTGAATAATAGCCTTATGGTCTTCTATTGATTGAAAGTAAATGTCAAGGTGATAAAAACTAATCAACTCTGTTTTACTCCATTGAAATGTTAAAAGTTCCATAAACATAAAATTCACAAACAATAGTTGTCCTTACTTTAAGGACACCAGATATTGCCATTTTTATGATCCTACTAGGTTTCTAGAACAGTTTCTGGATTCACATCAGACACCTATAAATGCTTCAAGCTTTATGGCATTAAAAAGAAAGACTGCCAAAAGACTATGAATGGTTCAAATAACTTTCTTATAAACTTTCTTAGAAGTTGAACTTCCCATATTAATGGGAAATTGCAATTATTAATCTGAATATCACAGGATAATAAATCAAATGGCCAAATATAGAAGGTATTCCTAATTATTTTGAAATTATATTCTATACCATTCACTAATTTTGCAATGTTCATTTATAAAAACAAAATGGCTGTCAGGTGATTAGTCATTTGTAAAGCATTACTGCTTGGAAAGCTTTTATGAAACTTGAAATTTACAGTAAGTCAGCTTTAGTCATTCTTTTATTCTTCCAGAATGAATGGTAATAAATCTCATTGCATATGTGCTACATCAATATGACAATTCATGGTATCAAGGTAGTAAATGAAACTCTCAGAGCTGTGTATTTAAATATGCTCCATTTCACTCAAGAACAGGAAGCACTGATTATGAATCAACTTGATTTAAGGACATGATTTAAAGATATTTTTTCCTTCTTCTTTTTGACTGTAATCCACGAAATTCAGCCATCCAAAAAAACAACATGGTTACATTCAGCCATAAATAACTTCTTGTCAGTGTTGCTAAATGTATAAGACAGAACTCTGCACTATGTTGAATAGAATCAAAATAAATTAGAAAATAGTGTAATCCTCTGGTCAACTTGTAAAGGTTATAGGAATGGGTATTTAAACAATGTGAATATATTGCATGCTTTTGTTTGCTTCCACTTACAAGTTCATCCCATATTTAAATTGGAATTCTCAGAATAACCTTTTTCTTAATAAAAAATCAAATCCATCCCTAGGCACCCTAGGTATCATGCTATGAAGGCTTCTCATTTTGTTAATCTTTGCAATTAATCTGAAAGGCAGTAGTCAGGTGAGAGGAAGAGAATGCTGCCTGGTTCTAAAATGACCTCAGACTTATGTTCCAAAAAATATGCTCCATTAAAAATATCAGGTCAGAAAGGTGATATAAATCTCCTTGAAAAAAGTAGAATGAAGCTGTCATCCAGTAAAGGTTGGACACCTCACCACTGTCTCTCTAATACATACTTGCCTAAAAATAAAATAAGTAGAGAAACTTGCCAATTCTTAACTCCCACCTGAATGAGTAAAAAGGTTCTGACTAAAGTGAACAGAGGTAGACTATATATTGTAGGGTCCTTTCAACAGATAGGGAAGAAACTTTTGCATTCTAGACCATTCCTTTATAGTTGTTGCTGATCTGAAGAACCAAACCTATTAAGATTCAAAGAAAAATATTTGTTGAATTGAAAATTATTCCAAACTTGAAATCAGACTACAATAGCTGGCAAATAGGTTAGTTTATATGCCTGCTTCAGAAAAAAAATATTAATTAAAGTTATATTTTATGCTGTTAGAAATTTAAAAGGTTTTTCCTTTAAAATACTAAAAATATTTAAAACACTGAAAGTATTTTAATTATAAAATATTAGTATTAAAGTTGCTGAGCAACGTGGTTATCCTCTTCCAAACATATATCTTGAGTGTACATATGTAACAGTATATTTCTACAGTTACTTAGACCCTTGCAAGGTCTAAGACTATAGCTTTTGTACCTGTGCATTTCCTATGAGACAGTGCAAGGAACAAGTCATCAATCAAAAAACAATAATAATCATCCTGATTAAATAGCCCTCAAATAGATATTCTTCTAGAAGATTTCTTTCGGTAATTCTTCATGATATCCATGGCTCATCCATGTTCCCCCTGCTATATTTCAAGATGTCAGCCTCTTCCTGGTGATTTCTCTACTGCAGTTGCTGTTCTGATCATCTGAATAAAGGGAAGTACTCCTCAGGCTTTGTTTTTTAATGAGACAGTACATAATCAGCAGCAAAATTTTCTCTCCTTTATCTCATGGTATTGATATCTATTCTTTAATTTGTAGAGCATGTAAAAAACTCTTTCATTCCTAATGTTCAGCAGCTGGAAGAGAGTTTTAAAGACCCTAAGCATATACTTATTTTTCCTAACAATGTCCTCACTTTTGGCTTCGCTGATATCATTCTATATGGTGTTGAGAGGAAAAGAAATCAAACTAGGAATCAAAACACCTAAGTTTAGTCCTAATTCCAATACTAAACTTTGGGAATGTCTTTAGGGAATTCTTTTGACATATCAGGATCATAGTTTTCTCATTAGTATCATAAAGGAGGGCTTCCCTGGTGGTTCAGTGATAAAGAATCCACCTGCCAGTGCAGGAGATGTGGATTCAAGCCCTGGGTTGAGAATATCCTCTAGAGAAGGAAATGGCAGCCCACTCCAATATTCTTGCCTGGGAAATCCCGTGGACAGAGGAGCCTGGCGAGCTATAAACCATGGCATTGCCAAGAGTCAGACGTGACTGAGAGACTGAGCACGCACGCCTATTGCATAATGTATAGTTCTGTGTTTCTTCAGAAGGATCATCATTTGTCATAAGTCTCCTATACAGTAGAATAGAGAAAAGAATGGTTAAGACTAACTTAGATTAAAATCCAAACCGAGTATTCATTAACTGTATTTCTTTGGTACTTTATTGAATGTTTCTGAATCTTCATTCTCATTTGGAAAATTAAAATAGTAGTAAATACCTTGCACGGTCTTCCCTGGTAGCTCAGCTGGTAAAAAATATGCCTGCAATGCAGGAGACCCCAGTTCCACTCCTAGGTCAGGAAGATCTCCTGGAGACGGGATAGGTTACCCCCTCCAGAATTCCTGGGCTTTCCTAGTGACTCATATGGTAAAGAATCTGCCTGCAGTGCAAGAGACGGGCTCAATCCCTGGGTTGAGAAGATCCCCTGGAGAAGGTTATGGCAACCCACTCCTTTATTCTTGCCCAGAGAATCCCCATGGACAGAGGAGCCTGGCAGGCTACAGTCCATGGGGTCCTAAAGAGTCATATACAACTGAGTGACTAAGCACAGCACAGCAAATACCTTGATATTTGTTACATGTGTTACATGATGAACTAGAACTAAGGGTTAAATTAATATTAACCCCTTTACTCATTGTGCTCTGTGCTAAGTCACTTCAGTTGTGCCTGACTCTTTGCAACCCCATAGACTATAGCCACCAGGCTCTTCTGTGCGTGGGATTCTCCAGGCAAGAATACTGGAGTGGCTTACTTCACTCTGTATAATCGGCTCCAGTTTCATCCATCTCATTAGAACTGATTCAAATGTATTCTTTTTAGTGGCTGAGTAATGCTCCATTGTGTATATGTAGCACAGGTTTCTTATCCATTCATCTGCTGATGGACATCTAGGTTGCTTCCATGTCCTGGCTATTATAAACAGTGCTGCGATGAACATTGGGGTACACATGTCTCTTTCACTTCTGGTTTCCTTGGTGTGTATGCCCAGCAGTGGGATTGCTGGGTCATAAGGCAGTTCTGTTTGCAGTTTTTTTTTTTTAAGGAATCTCTACATTGTTCTCCATAGTGGCTGTACTAGTTTGCATTCCCACCAACAGTGTAAGAGGGTTCCCTTTTCTCCACACCCTCTCCAGTGTTTATTGCTTGTAGACTTTTGGATCGCAGCCATTCTACTGGTGTGAAATGGTACCTCATTGTGGTCTTGATTTGCATTTCTCTGATAATGAGTGATGTTGAACATTTTTTCATGTGTTTGTTAGTCATCTGTATGTCTTCTTTGGAGAAATGTCTATTCAGTTCTTTGGCCCACTTTTTGATTGGGTCATTTATTCTTCTGGAGTTGAGCTGCATAAGTTGCTTGTATATTTTTGAGATTANATTCATGGAGTCGCAAAGAGTCGAACACGACTGAGAGACTGAACTGAACTGATCTGAATTTGCTTTTTCTTTACCATATTATACTTGTTAAAACATATGCATCTAGTTTGTTAGTATTTACTATCACATATCATTTAATATTATGAACATTCCAGAATTTATCTATTATTAATTGATGGACTTTGTAAGGTTCCTTTGTAAGTTTCTGCAACTCTTAATGTATCTACAGGAATTTTTCTTGTGTGTATGTATGTGAGCTAGCTTCTTTGGATTATATGCCTTGCAGTGGAATTGGCTGGGCTGTAGTGGGATTACATGTTCATATGAACTAGCTATTTCTACCTCTGCGTTAAAATGCCTGCACCAACTCCCAGCCCTGCGGGCAGGCCATGTGTTTATACTCCCTTAAATTTACTCAGTTTTGAAATATGTGTCAAACTTTTTGCTGTGGTTTACTGTGCATTTCCTTAATTACTCATAATTTGATAGTAATTTGACCGTGTTTCTATTGGCTATTTAGACTTCATCCTTTGTTCATTTTTTAAATTGTGTCCTTTGTATAAAAATACTTATAGGAATTTTGATGTTCTCCATACTAATCTTTTTTGTCAGTCATGTGCATTATAAATATCTTCTCTCTGCTTTACATTGTTTTGATTATGACGTTGATATGTTTATATGTGTTTTATAACAGGTTTCTTTTTCCTTTTAATGGAGGTAGATTCTTCCTTTATGATTTGCTGTTTTGCATTTGTGTCTTGCTTAAATGTTCCAGTTCTACCTAAATGCATAAATATATATTTTCTTATATTCTGTTTTGGAGGGTGTCAGAGATATTTAGTTCTTAATAATATAGGTGTCATGTGTATGGTAGGAAAAGAAAATCTGTATTAGAAAATACAGTGGTAGCTACTTTAACAAATAAACTCCCAAATCTCAGTGGCCTAACCCAATAAAAGTTTACTTCTTTCAGCTAGGGCTTTGCTGGTGGCTCACTGGTAAAGAATCAACATGCAATGTTGGAGGCCTGGGTTCACTCCCTGGGTTGTGGAGATATGGAGAAGGGAATGGCTACCCACTCAAGTATTCTTGCCTGGAGAATTCCATGGAGCCTGGAGGGCGACAATCCATGGGGTCACAAAGAGCCAGACATGACTGAGTGACTAACTCTTTTTCAGCTAAGTCCAAAATGTGTGTTTCTGATTGTCAGGAGTCCCTCCTCTAAGACTTGCCTCAGAAACCTGGACTCCTTCTACACTGCGAAGTGAGTGAAAGTCACTCATTTGTGTCCTACTCTTTGAGACCCCATGAAAACTGTAGCCTGCCAGGCTCCTCTGTCCATGGAATTCTCTAGGCCAGAATGCAGTGGCTCTGCTATTAGTGGGCTTCAAGGCTGCCAGAGGAGTGGGGAAGCCACAGTGAGAGCACAGGAATCTTCTGTGGGTCAGGCCTGGGGGTGTGTTGATCCTGCCCACCTTCCATCAGCCAGAGCTCAGGTACAAGGTCATATCTGAATTCAAGAGAGGCCAAGAAAGGCCATTTGGCCATGTGCCCATGAAGAAGAGAAATCTGTCTCCCCTGCAATAATAGGCAAATGCTCCACCACTTTTTAAAATAACCTCACTTAATTATAAGAGCACCTCTATTATATACCACATTCCTGTCTGTATGTGGGGTTACTTTTTGACTTTTGGTTCATTTGTCTGTTTGCCTGTTCTGAAACTTTACTGTTCTTATTAATAAAAGTTTATGATTAGTTTTGACAGCTAGAAGAATAAGTCCCAGTTTACTTTTATTCAGCTTGCATGTGTTGCATACCTAGAGAACTACAAAAATGTGAATTCCAAAGTGATAATAATATACTTGTCTTTATGGGTTTTTTTTTTTTTTTTTGAGTCTTTGCACTGTCTCTTATACACATCTGAACGGTTCCATGAAGATCTACAAGACCTTTTAGAATTAACACCCAAAAAAGATGTCCTTTTCACTATAGGGGACTGGAATGCAAAAGTAGGAAGTCAAGAAACACCTGGGGTAACAGGCAAATTTGGCCTTGGATACAGAATAAAACAGGGCAAAGGCTATTTGAGTTTTGCCAAAAAATCTCATTTGTCATAGCAAACACCCTCCTCCAAGAGGCATGTGCTTGCAGGTGGGCAAATCCCCTTCCTCGTATTACATGCCACCTGGTGTAGCTTACCACCTCATCCACTTGGGTCACCTGTTTGGAATCTACGTGTCTTTGACTTTACAATCTCTGTTTTAGTCTCTGGAGACGCCTTAAGGTTGGAGTCCTGGTTTTTTTTTTTTTTTTTTTGAGTCTTTGCATGATCTGTGTACTTTTTTTTTTTTTGCACCATCTGTTTCACGCGTCTTTGACAGTTGTTTCAGAGTCTTCCCCAGGCTGAAAGTGTTTCACCTGTAGGATGAATTTCCTCTGTGAATCTGATAGCCAACAACTAGGCCAGGATTTGTTCAGTTTCAAAAGGTGTCAAAGTCACACCTAGTAACGCTTTGTTATTATCTCTAAAAGTAAATGGAACATCTTAAAACCCTAGGAAGGCATCACTTTTAGACAGTTCAGAGGCCCCGGCTTCTTAGACTCCTTAATAACAAGTAGGTTAACAGCAAGGGCAAAGCAAAGATTATGCCATGTCTTGAAATAGACATGATTACAGATACATTCACAGGGATTTGCAGTAAGGCATTTAAATACAAAAATCTTAATCGTTCCTAATTTATTTCCTTTGCATGTGAGAATAGATAAGGAAAACACTCTCCTAAAGAAGAGTTTTTTGTTTACAAGTGGTTTAAGATACATTAAATGTGGAAAAAAGCAGATGTTCTCAGCATCAGGAGAAGATTGGATGGTGTTTCCAAATTCTTGTTTTACTGTTTGTTTTTTTCCCCCCACTTTCTGGCCATACCCCGTGGCATGTGAGATCTTAGTTTGCCCACCAGGGATCAAACCCATAGCCCCAGCCCTGGAAGGCAAAGTCTTAACCACCGGATCATCAGGGAAGCCCTGGAACTTCCTGTTTTGACAGGATAATGGCTCATGGGTGTGGAAGAAGGAAGGTGACCGGTAGGCGGCTACAGAGGACTGAATGTCCTGCGCTGCCCACATCTTTCCCTGTCTGGTGTTCTCTCTCCTGCATTCTCACCAGAAGTGTCAGGAGCTAAAGTGGAGAATAAGGACAGAGTTCCCGCACTGCACGTATGTTTTTAACTCTCTCCTATGACTGCCTCCTAAGCTTCTCACTTCCTTAAGCTTCCACAGGTTCTGCTTTCCTGCCTGGTTACAATCCACGTGCTCTGTCACCTCCCAAAGGGTCCTGTCTTTAGAACTTTGTTTAGCTCGCTGGCAATTGAAGCCGTGAAGACAGGTGGGCAGGTTGACTAGCGAACGCGAGGGAGGCTTCACACACAGGCGAGCCTACAGGGTAGTTTTTGTGAGCGGTGGAGACTGCGGCTGATTCTCGAGTTGGTAAGGTTGTGCTGCCTTGATATATCTCGCCTCACTTTCTGTAAGCAAACACTGCTGGATACTGGGTACGCCACCCTCCACTTGCTTACATATTCATTAGTTGATACAAATGCACATTTTAAAATAATTGAACAACTATTCAGAAGTACCTACTATAAGCCAAGTTATGCAAAGTGCTGGGGTTCAGTGTTGAATGTTAAACAGTGTAGGTATGGTCTCTGCTCTGATGGAGCTTAAAGTTTAATGAGGGAGGGAACCAGTCACACACACACACACACACACACAGATATACTGATAAGGTTGTGAAGGAAAACAGAAAGGTACAGTAGATGAAGTGGTGGGGGCAGAGGTGACCTTCTAGGAAAAGGACTGTGTCTGGAGTGGAGGACAGAGCCCTGAGCAAAGGTTTTGGGTTCCACCAAGGCTCTCAGGAGGGATGAGGAGCATGGAACATTCTAGAAACTGAGAGAGCCCACCATAGTTTTAGAGTAGAGACTGCGTGGGAACTGGTGCCCAGTGAGGTCAGAGATGTAATAAGAATTTTAAGATGCAGAGATTTAGAGAATGTTAGAAACCTGAGATTCCTTTTTCTCCTTTAGAGCAGCTGTAATGAGATCAGATGGGGGAAAACAGTGGCAGATTTGGTTAAACTGAAGTTGCATGAAGGGGTTGGATGTGACATGACTTCAGAAGGTGGCAAAGACCGTAGAGAAGATAGACAGGTGTTAATGGACAGATCTGGGAGGGGAAGTGGGAGAGGGTGACTCAGAGAAGAAATGCTTGACAGTGGAGCAGAGTTAAAATGAAGCTAAAAATCAAAGCTTTACGAATGAATGCTATTTACTGCAAAGCTGCCCAATAAAAGAGTAATGACCTTCTTGTTGAAGTTGGGAAATAGAAAGCAATTCTTTTTCTTATTGAGATTTCATGTAAGTGGAAAAAAGCTTGCACAGACTATAACGAAATATCAAGACCCTGCAGTCAATTCTGATACTTTCAACAACAAAATTCTATTCTCTGCTGCCATTTCTATTTTGGGATCTAATTAATTATAAACATGGATACCAGATTGAACTCACATGTAGGCAGCTTAAGAAATAAAATATGACAGGTAGAATAGGACACTGCAATTATAATCTACCTTTCAAAGCACTTTGAGGATGAAAGTCAAGTGATTTCTGTCCTAGAAGGGTTTGAAAAATTATTTGGAAACAAACCCTTAAGAACTTTCCATCTAAAATAAGGATACATTCAGAACATTTATTTACATAATTTAAAATATACAAAACAATATTTTATAGTGATATAAGTACAAAAAGAATTTGTATCTTTAAGTAAAATAATACTTGCAAGCATGCAAAAATACCAAATTGAGGTTAGGGGTTGCTTCTTGGGAGTGAGAAAATGTAGGGAGCTAGGTATATGGCACAGGGAAGGCAATGGCACCCCACCCCAGTACTCTTGTCTGGAAAATCCAATGGACGGAGTAGCCTGGTGGGCTGCAGTCCATGGGGTCGCTAACAGTCAGACAGACTGAGCGACTTCACTTTCACTTTTCTCTTTCATGCATTGGAGAAGGGAATGGCAACCCACTCCAGTATTCTTGCCTGGAGAATCCCAGGGATGGGGGAGCCTGGTAGGCTGCCGTCTATGGGGTCACACAGAGACGGACACGACTGAAGTGACTTAGCAGCAGCAGCAGCAGGTATATGGCAATGACTGGCTCTAGCTACACTAACTTAAAACCTAATAAAGATATCTATCATATAGATCAAAATGTTAATAACTAGATCTAAGATTCTAAGACTCTAAGATGGTGTCTATTATTTTGCATATTTTCTGGACGGTTGAAATAGCTTATTATTAAATGTTTAAAAATTTAAAAAATGAATTTTTGTGTTTATCATAGTATGGTGATAGGAATGATCACAGGGCTTGGAGAGGCCATAAATTCTGTTTTCAAACTTCTTGTGGACAAATTTTTTAATCATCACATTTTTATATTTGTTTCTTTCTTCTCTTTGAAAAGACATATTGAACTATACAAATGATTGAAATATTTGCCGCTTTAAATAGTAAACTATGATAGAGTAATTTCATGAAGATGATCATTGGTAGTAAGTTATAAGACTTGCATTTTTTGGCTATTTTACTTTCTTTTGTTTTGATGAGGAGAAGAGTATTAAAGCATGTTGTGTGGTCGGAAAAGTGCTGGATTTTTAAGCCAGAAAACTGGATCTCGTTTGTTCTCTTATACAAAGTAAGTAGGCCTTTCCAGGTGGTTCAGAGGTGAAAAAATCCTCCTGCCAATGCAGGAAATGTGGGTTTGATCCCTGGGTTGAGAAGATCCCCTGGAAGAGGAAATGGCAACCTACTGTGGGATTCTTGCCTGGAAAATCTCATGGACAGAGTAGCCGGGTGGGCTGCAGTCCCTGGGGTCACAGAGAATGGGACACAACTGAGGGACTGCAGCACAACAACAAAGAAAGTATATTAATTTGACCAAACCGAATGCCTTCTGTTGGCTTTATTTTCTTTAGCTGGAAGGAAAAAAAGATTGGAAATCAATGTGTTTATGTTGTTGACGTTATTCAATCGCTAAGTCATGTTCGACTTGTCAGTGATGCTTTATGTTACAGTCCAGCTTTTACGTCCCAGGGTTATGTTCCTATTTTGCTTATGATGATACCACTTTATCTCATGGTAACCATACTGTACCACATGACCATACTTCGTAAATTTTTAAAATCTATAAATGAATTTTAATAATTATTTTAATATATAAAATAAATACTTTTTATTGACAAAAATGTAGACATGTAAGTGAACAAGTAATAAATGTGTCATTTGACCAGAGTTCAGATCAAGAATTGGAAGATCGCCAGTGCATTGTCTGACTCCACCTTCTGGTCACTGCCCTGCCCCTCAGGTGATTTTCACCCCAAATTCCAACAACATAGATGAGCTTTGTAGATATTAGAACTTACATAAACTGACAGCTCAGTGTGTGCCTGATGATTTTGCTCATCAGTTTATTAGAGGAATCATCCATATATTTTGTAGTTGTGAACTGCTGTTATTACGACATAACAAAGACTGGCAAGCTTTTTTTTTCAAGGTGCAGTTGTAAATGTTTACAGTCGCTTACAAGTGATTGTAAATATTTTCAGCCTTTTGGGCTCTTTTGCTTTAAATGAATAACCCAGAGAAATATTACAACTTTATCTATCCAGCTAATAATTACTAAAAAGGGAATGCTCAAAGTAATTCATTAGGGTGCAAGAAGAATATATTAGATATTAATTGATATTTACTTTACCTCTGTATGCTTACTTTTATTTTTATGATTTTTATTTATTATCTGGAAAAGAACAAGAAAATAGATGTCTTTTTCCCAAGTCTGTTCCAGAAAGAGAAAACACAATGTTACAAATGTAAAGAAAATGTAACTTCAGATTTGGGGATTTAAAATGTTGTTCAGTTCAGTTGCTCAGTCGTGTCCGACTCTGCGACCCCATGAATCTCAGCACGCCAGGCCTCCTTGTCCATCACCAACTCCCAGAGTTCACTCAGACTCACGTCCATTGAGTCAGTGATGCCATCCAGCCATCTCATCCTCTGTCATCCTCTTCTCCTCCTGCCCCCAATCTCTCCCAGCATCAGAGTCTTTTCCAATGAGTCAACTCTTCACATGAGGTGGCCAAAGTACTGGAGTTTCAGCTTAGCATCATTACTTCCAAAGAAATCCCAGGTCTGATCTCCTTCAGAAAGGACTGGTTGGATCTCCTTGCAGTCCAAGGGACTCTCAAGAGTCTCCTCCAACACCAGAGTTCAAAAGCATCAATTCTTCGGTGCTCAGCTTTCTTCACAGTCCAACTCTGACATCCACACATGACCACAGGAAAAACCATAACCTGACTAGATGGACCTTAGTCGGCAAAGTAATGTCTCTGCTTCTGAATATGCTATCTAGGTTGGTCATAACTTTTCTTCCAAGGAGTAAGCGTCTTTTAATTTCATGGCTGCAGTCACCATCTGCAGTGATTTTGGAGCCCCCCCAAAATAAAGTCTGACANTCTCCTTGCAGTCCAAGGGACTCTCAAGAGTCTTCTCCAACACCACAGTTCAAAAGCATCAATTCTTCGGTGCTCAGCTTTCTTCACAGTCCAACTTTCACATCCATACATGACCACAGGAAAGACCATAGCCTTGACTAGGCAGACCTTAGTCAGCAAAGTAATGTCTCTGCTTTTGAATATACTATCCAGGTTGGTCATAACTTTTCTTACAAGGAGTAAGCATCTTTTAATTTCATGGCTGCAGTCACCATCTGCAGTGATTTTGGAGCCCCCCCAAAATAAAGTCTGACACTGTTTCCACTGTTTCCCCATCTATTTCCCATGAAGTGATGGGACTGGATGCCATGATCTTCGTTTTCTGAATGTTGAGCTTTAAGCCAACTTTTTCGCTCTCCTCCTTCACTTTCATCAAGAGGCTTTTTAGCTCCTCCTCACTTTCTGCCATAAGGGTGGTATCATCAGCATATCTGAGGTTCTAGGTTGGTCATAGCTTTTCTTTCAAGGAGCAAGTGTCTTTTAATTTCACGGCTGAAGTCACCATCTGCAGTGATTTTGGAGCTCCCAAGAGTAAAGTCTCTCTGTTTCCATTGTTTCCCTATCTATTTGCCATGAGTGAAGGGGATAACCTTGTTTAGGTTGTAGTTAGCCCCCACACTGCAAAGGGCTAGCACAGTCTAGGCAGGGCATTATACTCCTCCAGAGTCTAGGTATGGAGTAGACTCTGTACCACCAGAAAGTGGCAGTGTGGAGGGACCTGGTGAGATCTGAAGGACCAGAAATGGGGTTGGTGAGATGGCCCAGTCTCTAGGGAGAGTGGACTGGGAAGACTTCAGTTCTAGTCATGATGGGATTTTCATCCCACAGACTCAGGGATCAAATCAGAAGCAGTGTGAAAACTCAGTGGTGATGACATGGCCTTGTTGGGGGCTGGAGAGGACCAGAGGGTTAGGGTTAGGGTTAGGGTTAGTGTTAGGTTTAGGGGTCTGGGTCCACGGCACCAGCATCCTGCCAAGGGCTTTGGTAGAGGAAAGCCAGTAGCTCCCAGGCCTCCATGCCTGCTGCCAGGGGAAATCAGGAGTGGGAAGAACCTTTGTTCACCTGGCCCATTCAGTCTCCATCAAACTCAGCCATGATTAATTAGCTCCAGAGAATACGCTGATATCCCAAGCTTTGGAGACTTCACCCTGTGTTCTGTGTTCAGATAGAAGCTTTTGCCTCTTAAAACCTTCCTCTAGCTCTTGATTCAAAAGAATACATTAAAAAAATACATCAATTAAAAGTTAACACCAAGCAACATGTCACATATCCCACGTGAATAGCAATACTAGACTCTTAGGTGCTCATCAACTGCAGCTCTGCCTATGATCCTGCACCAGTTTCAGCATCTTCCTGATCTCACGCTCGCGGGGTCCTTCTTAAAGCTCAGAAAACTGTAGTGTGTGAGCCTCAGCATGTGTCTCTCTCTAAAGCACCGACTTATGTAACTTCCAACCACTATCTCAAAATATGTCAGCACAGTTGGCTTGACAGTGTTTTCTGGATTTAAAATTTACACTCAACACTTCAAAAGTCTGCCAGTAAGCCTGTTGAAACTTTCAGTGTAAAAGCTCAGAAATTTTAATAAGCGCTAGACGACACTCAGAAATCAAAAGCGTTCCTTTGAATCCCTTGCTGCAGGGATTTGGGAAGAGTAATTAGAAAAATTGAGATAACACCTCCCTAAATTAAACCAATCCTGCTCTCTCCAGAGGTTTTCATCAAATGCAGGGGAAGGAGTACCAGTTTAGGACCCAGAAGAGCTGGAATTCTTTCCTGGCACTTGCTGGCCATGTGACTTACGGTAACTGGGCTTATCTTTCTGAGTCTCTGTTTCCTTATTTGTAAAAGAGGGGAATTCAAAACCTCATGGAAAGGTTGGGAGGATCTAATGGGATGATGTTCTTGAAAGCTGCTGTAGCCTCGTAGCTGAGGCCCTTCTCTTCCTTCTCCTTTGAGAGTAATTGCGCATTGATTCACTTTCAAGGTAGGGACATTTGTCACCGCATTTGAATGGGCAGTTTGGGAGAAGAAGACTCAGAACTAGTATTCCAACCTTACTGAGTTGTCTGGGAAAGCCACCTCTATCTCTGCATCTTATGACCTGATCTAAGAGAAATGGGGTTTGACCAGATGTTCATAAATGTCTCCTCTCGATCTGTGATTTGAGGTTTCACCTTTTCATTCAGCATCCCCACTTCATGAATTATCTGGAGCAGTGATAAAACAGAAGCCCATCTTTTTTCTGCCCTGGCAGATGAGCCATCTCACTGGTGGGTTCTGACTTGTCTGTGTTTCTGTCCTGTTCTATGCTGTGATAGCATTTAATTCTCAAAAGTACCTTGTGAGTGTGGTTGGGCAGATATTACTGTCTGGCATCATTTTATAAATGATGCAAGGAAGGAACCAAGTGGGTGGAGAGATCCGCCTAGACCATACAGGTAGTTGAAGTTCCCTGGACCACTGAAGGGAGTGACTGTGAGGGGAATCAGTGGACACAGACAGCCCCGTCTTACCACTGCCCTGAGTCCACTTTTGACAGAGTCATCATCATCTCTTGCCTGGGGTAGCTGCATCCCCAATCTGCCTACTTGCACACTTACCCCCCAGTCACTTCTCACTAGAAGCAAAGTGATGCTTTAAAAATATGTTAGTTCATGTTCCTCCTCTGCCCAGATCACCTCCAAAAGGGCTCCCGTCTCACTCAGTGTCACCCCTCATCCTAATCCCCATGTGTCCACCTCTCAACCTCTCTTCCTCCTGCACTCAGCTGCCTCATTTACTCCACTCTGAATCCATTCGTCTCCTTATTGGCCCTTGCAAATGTCAAGTGCCTGCAGAACCTTTGCACTGCAATTCCTTCAGCCCAAAACATCCTCCCCCAGACACCTGGATGGTCATTCCCCACTTCCGTCAGCCCTCTGCTCAATATCATTGAATCAGAAAGGTTTTTCCTGACCGCTTGTACAAAGTTATACTCTTAATTATTTCTACCTGCTGGTATCTTTTTGACCTGCCAGCAGACATAATTTACTTTTAAAATTCTTACTGCTTATTGTCTATTTTCTGTTCTAGAATGTATATTCCCTGAGGGCAGGGGTGTTTGCTTGCTGGTACCCTGGATGTGCTTAGAACTGTTCTGGTACATAGAAAGTATAGGAGAAATACTTGCTGAATGGATGAATAAACCAAAACCAGGCCAAGAAATATGGCCAGAGAAAAATATCCATGAACAAATCATGAAAATTATTCATTTCTAAAATAACAAAAGAAATGGGTATGAGAAAAGAAGAACGTTCTCATAGCTGCAGGATGGGGCTTTCTTCTTTTCCCAAAGAGCTTTATGTAGGAGGAAGAACTTTTCATCACCATATTGAATTAAACCAGGATTGCATTCAGAACAGATGAGGGCTCTGAGAAGCTAGGGTCTTTCGCCTCCTGCATATCTCTGTACTTCCGGACATCCTTTTCCCTGGGCCTTCAATGCCCCCTCCTCTTTCATCTTCAGCCCCCAACCCGTAGGCCTCCTCTAACGCGGGTCTTTTCCTGAGCCCTCAGGCTGAATTAGCTGGTTTCCTACCTGTACTTGTGACCTTTTGTTAAAGCTATTGGTGTTACAAGTCTCTTTTCCTCCAGAAAGTATGGCTGTTAGGGTCACACTTCCAGTGCTTGAGCCAGGACAGTTCTGGGCAAATCAGGACAGTTGGTCACCCTAAGGGTGAGCTCTCTAAAGAATCCTGATCACTTTCCTTTGTTTTTCCAGAGTCTAAATAAGATCCAAAGCCTGGAAATTTAGTTAAGTGGAAAATGTGAAGATGTGTGCGCCAGTCTTTAGGAACTAGACTGTTTGTTCTCTCTGAGCCTTTTGAAGATGAACTCTGCATAGCCCAGGACAAAGTGAGAAATATAAGCACATACAAATCCTATTAGAAACAGAAGGTCCTTTTATGCTTGCTGTGCATGCGGAAGGGCACAGTCTTAAAATATGCAAACTGAATACCCAGGTGGTTCTCAGCCTTCAGTGTCTCGCTGCTGAAAGTGTGGTCCCTGACCAGAAGCAGCAGCGGCACCAGAGACTGTGTTGGACATGCAGAATTTCAGGCCCTACCTCAGCCCTGCCAAATCAGAACCTGGGGCTTAAGAAAGTCCCTGATCCATCTACACAGCAAAGACCGAGAAGCACTGCTTCAGGGGACATCAGAAACACCCAGTGTCAACATGTACTTTGCCAGCCTCATCCCTGAAAATGCGGATTTGGTAGCAAAGGTCCAGAACTGCTAGCAATGTCTTTGTCCCATTGCTCTTGTTTTTCAAAATATGGTATTAGGACCACCGGTACCTGGTACTTGCAACAAGGACAGATTTCTGAGCAATACCTGAGAATGTGGAATCAGAATCTTGCAGGTAGGGAAAGTGCCTGAAATCAGTATTTTCAATAAATTTCCCCAGGACTTGCCTAGAGGTAGAGTGGTTAAGACTTCACCTTCCGATGCAGGCGGTGCAGGTTCGATCTCTGGTCAAGGAGCTACGATCCCACATGTCTTGCTATGCCAGTACCATCAGACACACTCAAGGATTACTTTTCAGGATCAAATTTTGGAACCTTCACCCAAATCAAATTCAAGAATGCCACTCAGATTCATCATGTGATGAGGCAAAATGTATCTTTCTATCACTGCTTAGAAGATTCAAAATGACAGAAGGAGAAAGTAAAACAGTAACATTTTTCTGATGTAACCCATACTCTTTCTACAATCCCACAGGAGAAAGATTTAACAGGAAAAGATAGGTTGCAATACCAGTTTCACTGGGATTGAGCTGTGTGGCCTCAGGTAATTCATACAACCTCTCTCGACCAGTTTTGTCAGCTATAAAATGGGAAATAATGCCTATTCTGCATGAGTGTTATCAGGATGAAACATCATAGGATATGCATTTTGAATTTTATGACATGCAAGGCAAACATGATTTACACTACTTGACTAAGTAATACTACTACTGTTACTACTACTACTACTATTCTGATAATCTCACAATGGAAATCAACATCAGGGTATTAAATTGAGAGGGGGAGACATAACGAAATGGAAATTCTTTCCCCATGATGTTTCCTTCATTCAGGTCTTGGAAAAACAAATGAAATTGTCTCTCTTATCCATGATTTGACTTAGGAAAATGACAGTAGACATTACTGAAGTTCTACATCATTGACGAAATGAGTTCACATCTATTACATTGTTTCATTAATTCACACAATATTTCCAAGGTTGCCCTCTGTGCCGGGTCCTGCGCTTAGAACTGGTAAAAGCCTTTAATCATGAAACATCTGCTTGGTGAAGAGGACACTGCATGGCAAATCTCTAACAGGCACAGGCAGGTGACATGCAGGGGCTTGCCTGAATTCCTAAACTTGAATCATACAGTACAATCATTTCACTAAAAAGAGTATTTTTTTACAAGGGGATAATCCTGGTTTCCAAACTCCCCCCCCCCCATCTTCTGACCATGGGCCACATCTCATGTTAAAACTATAAACAGTATCATTTTTTATTACTTTGTGATTTTACATATTTTTTCAAATCTAATTTGGTATTTGGTGTCTGCCTCCCTCTCAGAACCAAGATGCAGATACAGGCTCTAAGACAAACTTAGCAATTTAGTTCAACCAACATTTATCAAGTGCCCTTGAATGTGAGGCGTGATGAAACTCTACGATCTTTGCCACATGGGTCAACCACTGAGGCCATACATGCAGAGTGCAGCCATGCAGGTGCTCTGAAGCCCAGCGGAGCAAAAGAGCCTCCTTTCATGTGGCTAATATACAACCTAAAGGAAAACTTCAGCCTGTGTTATCACAGGTCTTTCTGTTCTGCTGGGCCATGCGTGCTGAGGAACACAGAAATCTCTTTTATTTTAATTGTGAGACATTCCAGCTAAAAAACATCCTTGTGCCTGGCTTGTTTAATTGAGCTCCTGAGAGGCTGTGTCGGTGAGACTTCGGGATGAATCGCCTGCAGTCCCATCGGTCTCACCAAGAACCCATTGATGTTTCATAAATCCAAGTCGGTACGAATCTAATTGAGTTACCATGCTGAATTAGCTCACATCTAAATGGCATGCATGTCTACAAATGGAATCATTAGAGTCTAGAAAATGGGATCCACCAAGTGGCATCCCAAGTGACAACAGAGAGGCATTTGTATTCATTCAATCAACTGCTTGAAGGAAAAAAAGCTGCTGCAAGGCTTGACTCGGGCTGCATGATTACAGGCAGTGTCTGGGCGCGTGGTGTCTCTTCTTTTTTATATTGGTATTTACCTGCAAAAGGCCCCTTTATTCATTCTTTAGATATGTGAGAATGGAATAGCAGATGTGAAGTTTATTTTTAACCACCTGGCTTAAAAAAAGAGAGGGACAGTCCCATTTCAGCCTACAGATCTGTTTGTTTCCAACAATTTCAAGTGGCTTCCTATTTCTTTCCTTTTGAGCTTTCTTTTTCTTCTTCTGCATTTGCTTTGAAGAACCCTGATTAAGATGAATCCACACCCTGGGATGCGGGGAGAGAGGCAAGTGGACTCAAATAGGAATGCCAGACCATCTTCTATTTGAAAAGGGCCAAAATATCTAATTATAAAACAATAGAGTTCATATCTTGCCCAGAAAGGACCTCATTAAATGGTTTTGTTTCCAAGTTATTTTCATTGTGAAATTTTAGGATATCTGAATTTAATGCTTCCTCGATTAATAGTTCAACTCAGCAAATATTCCGAACAGGAAGAAGGCATTTTGACTATACAAGCTAATGGCCACCGTCAAATTCACACTGTAGCCTTCAATCTAATTTACATGCTTAGTTTATTTATTACCCCAATTAAGTTTTGCAAATAGTTTGCAATGAGGTCCCCATGACCTCATAACTCACAATTACTCTTGGGATCTCCTGCCCACTTTGGCACGTTTTGAATAATACTGCGATATCTTCCAGGAAAGGGTTGCACTTAAAAAAATGATGGCTGGTGATTGTATCTTGTCCATAAAAGACAGGATCTGAAAAGTGTCTTTCGTCTGCTATTTGGTGTGTACTATTTGGAATTGGCCACCGATTTTCTCATCACCAGACCTCCCTCTCTTGTCAAGCCTGTGGCTGCTTCACTATCAGAATAATTTGCTCACTAAGATTTCGAACCAGTAAAATCCAAACCAAGTCTGTAGACCAGTTCATAACACTGTGCCAACGTTACTTTCTTAGTTTTGACAAATGAACCATGGTTACGTAAGATGTTAACATTAGGGAAAGCTGGGTATATCTTTGCAACTTTTCTGTAAACAGAAAATTACTTCAAAATAAATAGTTTTTTAAAAAGTTTTCTATTTGTGATCTAAAAGTCTAGTGATATCTTTATAAGTGCCCACTATTAAAGTCCACTCGAGGGAATTTCCTGGAGGTCCAGTGCTGTCAGTGTTGTGGGCCTGGGTTCAATCCTGGGGACTAAGATCCTGCAAGCTGCTCAGTGAGCAACTCCCCCGCCCCTCCTCCACAAAAGGCCCACTCAAGAGTGGGCCAGCCTGAGTGTAAAGCCTGTGGGGTGCTTGTGGTGCGGAATTTGTGAGTGTGTGTGAGGGAGCTAGGTATTGGGAGACAGAGGGGCCCTGGGTTCTGATGGTGCATGTCCTGGCCTTGATATAAACCTCATTATCGATGAGGAAATTGGGGTACAAGCCACTAAATCTTTATGGACCCAAATTTCCTCGGCAGTGGCACCAGCTGGGGTTCAGAAAGGAATAAATGTGAAAATGATGACTATGCTTTAGGACACTAAACAGTTATACAGATTTTTATTAAACACCTCTGAGGAAGCTTCCCAGGCGGCTCAGATAGTAAAGAGTCTAATACAATGTGGGATACCTGGGTTTTATCCCTGGGTTGGGAAGATCCCCTGGAGAAGGGCATGGCAACCCACTCCAGTATTCTTGCCTGGAGAATTCCATGGACAGAGGAGCCTGGTGGGCTACAGTCCATGGGATTGCAAAGAGTTGGACATGACTGAGTGACTAAATGCATATGAGGAGGTGAGTGGGAAGGGCAATATAGAACTATGGTGTGAACAATACCCTAAGATATTACAGATATCATGGAAAGAGTCTTTGTTGTTATCTCGCTAAATCTGCCTTTACAGAGGAGAAACATGGAGTGAAGAAAAGGACCCGTTCTGGGGTCACTGTCAGAAATGGAAGTCACGCCTTCTGCTTCCCTAGACTGTGCTCTTCCTTCTGGGCTGCTGTGCTCTTCCTTCTGGGCTGCACTTCCCAATGTTGTGTCCAGGACTGGCCCTGACAAACGCCAACCAAAATGATCTGCTGAGTGTTTCCTTTGCACTTTTGATTTGAAAAGTTCCCCCTCCACACTTATAAGATGTTATTAGTATGTAATCACAAGGACTTTCCAAACTAAAAGGCTTGCCTGTTAAGGATCAGTTCAGTTCAGCTCAGTTCAGGCGCTCATTCGTGTCTGACTTTCTTGTGATTCCATGGACTGCAGCATGCCAGGCTTCCCTGTCCATCACCAACTCCCGGAACTTACTCAAACTCATGTCCATCGAATCGAGGTGGCATCGCCTGTTAAGGATGGCCCAGTTATTAATGCAGAGAAAATGTGTTAAAGTAAATGGAATCAAAGTACTCCATAGAATTTGTAATTCCAATGGAGTGGTAATATCCAGTTATGTAGAAACATCTCTACACACCTTTTCTACAACAGCTGAGACACCCTGAAATCTAAGCTCATTTAACAGAATCCCCTCCTTGTTTTTCCATTTTCCTTGCGTCATCACTCTCCTCACTGTTCTCCAGATACCTCAAAGTACTCCATAGAATTTGGAATTCCAATGGAGTGGTAATATCCAGTTATGTAGAAACATCTCTACACACCTTTTCTACAACAGCTGAGACACCCTGAAATCTAAGCTCATTTAACAGAATCCCCTCCTTGTTTTTCCATTTTCCTTGCGTCATCACTCTCCTCACTGTTCTCCAGATACCAAATCTTGGAGTCACTTTTCTTTTTCTCTGTCACTGTCTTAAGTTAATGTTTTACCAAAGCTCCTCTTGGGAACAGAATCTAAGTCTGACTCATTTTCACAAACTCCCCAGCATCTTACAGGATGCCTGATGCCTCTCTCTTATCAGGTTTTCAAGACTGTTTCACGAACACGTCTGTGGGAAAGCTCTTACGTGAAATCTTTCAAAAGCTCATGTCAGAATTCCTCAAGGTCCCAAAGAAAGAGGATTTCTCTTTGCTTCTTTTCACACTTGAAACCATACAATATTAAAATATAAATTAATCCCTTTCACTGCAAGTTGGGCCAATGCATTGATTATCCCATGTAAATCAGATCCCCAAAGAATATTCAGAAGAGCATCCCTCCAACTGTCAGGTTAAAGGAGACTTCATTCTTTAATGTTAAATACTTCCACTGTAGGTTACTATACAGTTCATTAATAGATTACAAGTCTCCTTGTATTTTAATCTATGGATACACCCATTTCTCTCCAGTTTACATTGTGTTATTTACCTGTTTTGTGTTAACATCCTATACTAGTGACTCAATACCTGAGTGTTTACTTTTTGAAATAATCATATAATCAAACGCAAGTTGGCTTAACATTTTGAATGCTGCCCCCAGCAAAAGTTCACAGGTATGGAAAAGTAACTTGATTGAAATCTTAAGTAGGCTTGTTATTAAATAACTCCAAACTGGGGCAGTAAAGGTGACAGTCTGTAACTAGCTGAGATAAATTTTATCCTTCACCTGAAATTTTTGCAGCAGAGGACTGACATGGGATCTGTGGCTCAGTCCACTCAGCTTTCATGAGAAAAGTTTTCCCAGGAATTGGGTCAATAAGAAGCTTTGGGGAAAGGTTTTTCAACACTCCAATATTCTTATCTGGAAAATCCCATGGACAGAGGAGCCCAGTGGGCTACAGTCCCTAGGGTCTCAAAGAGTAGGACATGACTGAGCGTGCCCACATGCATCTTGGCTAAGAATCATCTTGGCTGACTCTAAGAGAATTCTGGTATGGTTCTGTGTATCTACAAAGCCCTGGATTCACTTACTGAAGTCATTCAGTTATCTGAGAAAGAGAAATGGAATCAGTAGGAAAGATAAAAGTCCCAATGCTCATCCAGTACAAACACAGAAAGAGACAAAATTTTGTGTTGCTTTTAGCTAAACCTAACAGAGATCCTTCTCCAGTATTCTTGCCTGGAGAATCCCAGGGACAGAGGAGCCTAGTGGGCTGCCGTCTATGGGGCTGAACTGCCGTCTGTGGGACACGACTGAAGCGACTTAGCAGCAGCAGTAGCAACAGAGATCTTACCTCAAATGGCTTAATAAAAAAGGAAAAGCTTTACTGATGAGGAAGCTCTGAGTGGAGTAGCTCCAGCAGCAGCTCGGGGCTGTAATGAAGAACCCGGCTCCTCTCCACTTTTTCCCTCTGCTATCTGAAATTTTTGCAGCAGAGGACTGACATGGGATCTGTGGCTCAGTCCACTCAGCTTTCATGAGAAAAGTTTTCCCAGGAATTGGGTCAATAAGAAGCTTTGGGGAAAGGTTTTTCAACACTCCAATATTCTTATCTGGAAAATCCCATGGACAGAGGAGCCCAGTGGGCTACAGTCCCTAGGGTCTCAAAGAGTAGGACATGACTGAGCGTGCCCACATGCATCTTGGCTAAGAATCATCTTGGCTGACTCTAAGAGAATTCTGGTATGGTTCTGTGTATCTACAAAGCCCTGGATTCACTTACTGAAGTCATTCAGTTATCTGAGAAAGAGAAATGGAATCAGTAGGAAAGATAAAAGTCCCAATGCTCATCCAGTACAAACACAGAAAGAGACAAAATTTTGTGTTGCTTTTAGCTAAACCTAACAGAGATCCTTCTCCAGTATTCTTGCCTGGAGAATCCCAGGGACAGAGGAGCCTAGTGGGCTGCCGTCTATGGGGCTGAACTGCCGTCTGTGGGACACGACTGAAGCGACTTAGCAGCAGCAGTAGCAACAGAGATCTTACCTCAAATGGCTTAATAAAAAAGGAAAAGCTTTACTGATGAGGAAGCTCTGAGTGGAGTAGCTCCAGCAGCAGCTCGGGGCTGTAATGAAGAACCCGGCTCCTCTCCACTTTTTCCCTCTGCTAATAGCAACATGTCAGTTTTGCCCTCATATTGGCTCCCTTCGTGAGGCCAGCAGATACAGGATCACTTCTGCAGGAAGAAGTGGGCCAGTTCTTCCTCATGTCTCTTTGTAAGACAAGGCATCATTTCTGAAAGCCCAAAGCAGATTTCCACTAGGTTTGTAGTGGCTAGAACTCAGCCACATGCCTTCCTCTCAACTAATCCCTGGGAATGGAAATGACATTACAAAGCTTGGGTTAGCTTAAACTGCAGGTTGCACATATCTCAAGCATCAGGAAAAATATCAAGTATTTCCACAAGACTGTAATACAAAAAAATAATCTAAGAGGCATTTCAACAAGAGTTGCAACTAAAAGTGTTTCTGATTAACACTGGGGCAATTTATCAAAGCCCTGAACAATCTGTTCCTAACATAGAACTGTTTCTTATAGTCATTTAACTGTTGTTCTTTCACCAGATGGAAACTCTTCAGATGTGCCTTCCCTTTCAGAGAGCTCTGTCCTTATTAAAACACAGTTTGTGGTCTTAATTTATTCAAGTTTGCACTCTCTAGCTCCTGGCACACAGGGGACACTCCTTATCAAGTGGCAATGAATAATAGTCATCGCTAAAGGTTGTGTGATTTCCTATAGAAATAAGGTGTTTCTTGCTATGAACTACAACATGCAGGAAACCAAATGTCAAGACAGGTTCATTGATTAACTGAGAAAATTAACTTTTCCCCTCAATATCAAAAGTAGATGCAACACTGGAAACAAAGACATGCCTATCCTCCAGTTGGGCTGCAAAAGGAAGCTGCTTGCTTCTTTTTAAATTTTGCATAAAACCAACATCTCTCTCTTAGATGTAACTGCTTCTTTAGAAGAAATCAAGTCTTTCTTTTATTATTGTAAATATCATCTCATAAGCCTAAAACTAAGGTAAAACATAACTGAAAGCGTAGTGATATTTAAATCAGCAAAATGCAGACCACACACTCAGCTGTGTTCACATTTTGTTAAAATGATATGCTTTAAAAACCAATTAGTAGACTGTGTTATGCATGCACATAAATACTGTTACCAGCAAGCTGGGATGAGAAGACCATGAGAAAAACCACTCAATGAGGACCCACCAGGAGTGGCCATTCCTGAAATCAGATGATGCTCAGGCATCTCCATAAAGAGTGGGACAGTTGTCATCAAGGAATACAATGATAGCTTGGTCCATATAGCATCCTGAAGCATCAAATCTAAGCCTGACAGTTCGTATGTCCATTTCAATGTATGCACTTATTGTTTCAAAGTGTGTTCCAAGAAGCTGCAGCATCAACATCACCTGGGAACTTGATAGGCAAATCCTTAGATGTCATGTGTATTCATCTACCCATATACATACAGGCACATAAACTCACATCTCCCACTTCATGCCCCCATGTTACTTTTTCAACCCCCACCTGCACCCCCAACATACTAAATCATAATCCTCCTTGCAGAATATCCTCAAGTGATTCAATTGGCCATTCAAGTTTGAAAGGCACTGCTGAATATCATTCTAAAGTAAATACCTTTTCTTCAGTGTCCCCCATTTTACTGGATTCCACCACAAAAAGCACATAACCCAAGTGATTGTTTATCATATACGAAACACAGAAAGAAGAAATTTTCCCCAAGGAGGAACAGACTGAATAGTATTAACAGTGCTTTAAACTGTAATGAATTCCCAGTTTAATTCACTATGAGGTTTCAATTTATACCACATTTAGAGTACTCCAGGTTCAAGTAATCACTGCAGTAATTAGCTTACTTCCAGTCCTCCAAAATAAACCCACTAATTTTTGCAATCAGCCTTCATTTGGTTAATCACCAGTTTAATTGATTTAATTAGTTTGATCTGCAAAATTAGTCAAGTGTAAATACTGTTTTGTAAACAGAGTTTAGCTCCAAGCTGTAAGATAGGGAATTCTAATTCAAACCTAGAGTTAATAATAAAAACCCATACATACAGGATTTTGTCATGAAATACAGCAGTTTTAAGTTGTCAAGAGAAAGGCCTGTGGAGGTTCTAGGGAATGTTTTGGAAATGTGCTATTGTAATCACAAAATTGACCCAACTAAGAGACAGCCCCCCTTCCCTGCTCTTCTCAACCAATTCTAACACCATACAGTGGTTATGTTTTGAAGACGATTATAAAAGGAATTATTTGTCATTTCCCTTTTTAAATGAGCTGGCTCAAATAACCCTAATATTGACAGTTGTCCAGATTTTAATTTCATGTTATTTTTAATATTTCAAGCCTTGCCTACTAAGGGATATTTTAAACCTTTCCTGAAACAAATCTGAATACAGTAATTGACTCTTTAAAGCAAACATGTCTACTTATATTCACCACATGGAATTCTGAAGATGTAGCACACACTGTGTGATGCAAATTATTTCTTCATTTTTTACTAGTTTTTTAACACATTGAATTTGACAAGATAAAAATTCCCTTTAAATGCCCCCAAATAAATTCATTCTAAGTGCTAAATTCAGAAGATTCTCAGTTGAATAAGACAGTCTTTCTATTTAAAATCTCTCCTTGGGGATTCCTCGGCAATTCAGTGGTTAAGACTCCACGCTCCCAGTGCAGGGAGGTATGAGCTCCATCTCTGGTCAGGGAACTAATCCCACAATGTGCTGCACAGCATGGCCAAAAAATTCTTCAAAGCCAAAATAAAATAAAATAAAATAAAAATCCCCCTGTTATATTGTAAATGAGGGAGGAATTAGGTGGGAAGTTAATTTTTTTGTAGACTGTATTTATCCAGATTGCTTCTCATTACTGAGCCACTGTTAATGCCATCTCTTTGGAATTTTCCACACCTTTGCTTGATATATATATTTTAATGTAATTATTATTTGAGTATTTTGGGATTCCATTAGTTGGAATGTTTCACTTGGATTAAAAACTGTGTTAGGAAAGTGGTGCTACAAATAAGTTATCAAATTGTGAAGGGAAAAGACAACAATATGGTTAAATACCCAAATTGGGCCAGCTAGTCTCAATTTTTTACAGTGCAATGAATGCTGAGACAGGGGCTAGGAGTAGGAGCAAGGAAGTAGCCTGTGAATAAATGAATTAACATTAAAAAAAAGTCTACCAGCTTAGAAAAAGGGTGTGGTCATTTGTTGTCCAAACAAAATGTTGAATTTATTTGTAAAGTATACATTTATCAGGTCTATAGGGCTTCATACTGCCCGAGGAATGCTTTATCTAGTTTGGGATTTTTGTTGTATTCTAAAACTCTTCATGGCTACTAACATTTGGATTTCATATAATTTCCACATGTCATACTCTTTTGATTTTTTCAGCCACTTAAGGTTCTGACAATGCTTAACTGACAGGCTGCACAAAATCAAGTGGCAGCTGGATGTGGCCAGGGTCTCCCCATCCCTATTCTGTTATTATGGGACAGGTGGCTACTGAGAGTTAGTCGAGATATTATCTCCAACAAAGTCACTTTAAAGTCCATTTCATAACCTGTCATTTACAATTTCATATCAATTTCAAAATGGCTGTTCCTTGCTTATAGAAGTCACTTCATATACTAGATCCAAAGACATTAGACCAACAAGGAATTAGATACGGGGTTCAGTAGGTATTGAAGAAGAGGAAAAAAAGAGCCAGAGACTTCTCTACAAATGTGAGGTCCTAACTGCCTTCTTAAGAGTCTTTAGGGCAGAATCAGGACTGTGCTTAGTTGCTCAGTTGTGTCTGACTCTTTGTGACCCCATGGACTGCAGCTGGCCAGGTCCTCTGACTATGGGGATTCTCCAGGCAAGAATACTGAAGTGGGTTGCCACGCCCTCCTCCAGAGGAGCTTCCCAACCCAGGGACTGAACTCAGGTCTCCCGCATTGCAGGCGGATTCTTTACCATCTGAGCCACGAGGGAAACTCTCCCTCCCATTCCAGCTATCTTTAATATGCATACTCCCTTTAAATGACATTTTCCCTCTTTAATATTGTTCTAAATTATTTTTACTTTAACTCAGTTTCACTTGAAGCAAATTACTATGATTGTGGGAAAGGGGATTGATTGAAAATTACAATGTAATTTGTCTGCTCCTATTCTTCTGTAAAATGACTCTGAGTCCCTAAGTCTCTTGGAAGGTTTTGCAGATATACACTGTGGGTATTTAGTACTCATTTCTCACTATTCCTGACAAGGCGGTTGGAACCATCACCAGTGGGGCTTGATTACTATGTTTCAACAGGAGCTTAATTTTCTACAAATTCCCCAGAGGTAAAAGATGAGGAGCCTATAATGTATTCATCTCAAATCATTCCATTAATACAGCTGGAAACTTCCAAGAGACAGGAAGAGCCTTGTTTTTGTTTTTAAATGATTCTGATGTAATCTCTATCATTCCAGTAGCCGTGGAAGCTTCCTTGGAAGTTCTAACTGCATCTTAGTGGGTGCATGACTTTGGGGGAGGTCATTCAATCTCTCTGAGCTGCAACATTTTTTCTGTTCAGTGAGTTCACAGCAAGTGAATGTTCCCGTTGCCCCATCAAATCCTCCCACCTTGATGACCTGGGATCTTTTCTATATGGGAAAAATGCAAGTAGAAATGCTTTGTACAAAGGATAGAGACTCAAAAAGGTGGGGTTCTGTTAACACAGGGGTCCCTAACCCCCAGGCTATGGACTAGTACCAGTCATGGCTTGTTAGGAACCGGGCAGCGCAGCAGGAGGTGAGCAGCAGGCAAGTGAGTAGAGCTTCATCTGTATAAACAACCACTCCCCAGCTCCCTATCCCTGGCATTGCCACTCAGCTCCACCTCCTGTCAGATCAGGGGCAGCATGAGATTCTCACAGGAGTGCAAACCCTACTGTGATGAATTGCGCCTATGACGAATCTAGGCTGTGTGCACCTTATGAGAATCATCCCGAAACCATCCCCCCTCCTTCCATGGAAAAATTGTCTTTCACAAAATCAGTTCTTGGTGCCAAAAAGCTTGGGGACTGCTGCGTTAACACACACGTATTGAGCATCTTTTAAGCATAGGAGGCACAAAGGAAAAAGTAGAGTTAAAATGGGCTGAGTGTTGCTGCTGCTGCTAAGTCACTTCAGTCGTGTCCAACTCTGTGCAACCCCATAGATGGCAGCCCACCAGGCTCCCCCGTCCCTGGGATTCTCCAGGCAAGAACACTGGAGTGGGTTGCCATTTCCTTCTTCAATGCATGAAAGTGAAAAGTGAAAGTGAAGTCACTCAATCGCGTCCGACTCAGCGATCCCATGGACTGCAGCCCACCAGGCTACTCCATCCATGGGATTTTCCAGGCAAGAGTACTGGAGTGGGGTGCCACTGCCTTCTCCAGGGCTGAGTGCTAAAGAGTAGTATAAGCAAATGTGGTTCATGTTGGAACACCAAGCCTTCCTGGTATGTGGCTGCCAGTAAAGTCTTGAAAAAGGAGACAGGGCTAAGCAAAAGGAGAGATGGAACAGTTTACGCAGTTCTTTCCTCACTCCACATTTGATGACAACTTTTGTTGCTGCTGTTTAAAGAGACCTTCCTGCTCCAGCTTAGCATAATGAATTTGTCTGAAACTTCCCCTGGCAGAATTTGCACAATGAGCACCTACTCTTGGATTTTTTCTGGGTTCACTCAGAGATGCTGGAAGAAGAAAGTAAACCAAAACAAGAGATTTGAAAAATCTCTTCTCATTATTTCACTAGTTATGTTTAGCCTCAATAAGATATGTAATTGTTACATCTTATTACAGATTTCCTTGACTTCTAAGGTAACTAAGTACCCATAAAATCTTCAAATTGTTTGTGTAGTATCTACATTTTCTAACAAGGAAAAAGATTTAAAAGGCAGATTTTGAGCATCTCAGAAATTTTAAAATTCTCAAGGTATTTGTGTGAGATTGGTAAAGGCTTCTGTGGGGAAAGGAGAAAACTGCCTCATAGATGAACTTGCCCATCTGGGAGTTCCAAGTGCAAATAGCAGCAGGATTTGGGAGTCTTAACATTTTGCAGCAAGAAGCCCAAATTTATTTGCCAGAGTGTATCCAGGCTAATACATATATTTGGCCAAGTTACTGAGGGCCCTGCTAAATTCCCCAACGTTTTTCTAGTCAGTATACCTTTCAGATTTTGGGTGCTAATTTGTATCATTTGCAAAAACAACTGTGAAAGCTATTTGGTGCTTGCAATGCAATTATCACTAAAGAGGTTTGGGGGAATTCTCATTAAACTGAGTCCCAGATGTTTTTGCCCTAGTGATTTGTGTTGATCTGTTCTTTGTCAGTTCTAATTATCAATCAAGATGAATGAATTAGCCATCCACTTGGTGAAAAGCCTATTTACGCATATGATCAGGATCCAAGAGAAGTCGAACCTTGGAATGGACCATATCTTCTGCTTGCATGCACAGACAGGTGAGCACAGTATTGCTCTATTTTCCTCTGTCTCATTCATATGCTGGGGTTTTACATTTAATGTGTGGTGCATGTGAGTGTGCACAAAAATATGGACACACACACACTACATAAATACACTTCTGGAGTGACTACAGATCTATCTGTAACCACTTCCTCATCTAGTACACTATTTTTGATTTGAAGACTTTCATGTGGATAACATTTCCAAAGGGAAATCTCTCATTGCTGAGCTAGGGAAACCATGCCCTAGGAATTCAATTACAGTATTTTAGTATGTTTGTTTCCCTTGGAGTTGCCCACCCTGCTATTAACAGGGACACACATTATCCAGTGGGTGTGCAGAATTCCTCACAGGAGATTAGGGCACATTGTGAATATGCATTAAACCACAGTCCCCTACTCCTGTAGCCTGCTGTGCCTTGGCTGGCACACTGGCAAGCATTCTCAAAACCAACGTTTGCAGTATCAGACTGGCATGATGCCACCACACATGAAATACGTCTCTTTTTATAACTGTTTCAGTGCTCTTGGGAACAAACTGGCCATCTAACAAAGATTCCTGAACTGGGAATTCAAATGGCTTTAGATAGGCAAGAAATGTCCATCTGGGAGGCAGAAGGAGGGGGAAAGAGTGCCATGCCCAGGTATAGTCATTTGTTAGCAAATTCCCATACCTCCATTCATCAGTGTATAACATTACAAAGGGGAGAAGAAACTTTATGTCTTTAGTAATAGCAGGTGACATCACTCATCCTATCTAAAGGAAATGTAAATTAAAATTGTGTGTGTGCTAAAAAGGGAGAAATTAAACTCCTTCATCCAAGATATATAATTCACACTGTTGTATAACCAGAAACTAACACAACATTGTAAGGCAATTATATTCCAATTAAAAAAGACAAATGATAAACATTTTCACTGAGTTTGAATCTGTTGTGTATATAGTTTATATACATATTAAAGGATTGTTTAAGAAAAGGCCTATTCTCCAATTATGTAGGAGAGTTAACAAAAAAAGTATTATTAATGTACACTGAGAAATTTTTAAATCCACTGTTTCTAACATTTGGAAGATAACTGAGGGAATCTTGAAATCACACAAGCATGTCCTTGGTAGACTGGTTGGATGTTAATTTGCCTTCAGGAATGAATGAAGCAGGCTGTACTTTTGCATGAAGGTTGTCTATTATGTAAAAAACTTTAATTCTATTTTTTTTAAAAATCAGCTGAGGGGTATATTCTTTCCCTTGAATCAATAAGAGTCCTTGAAACTGTCACAAAACAATGTCCCTTGAAAAAGGGAAGGAAACTTTGGCAATGATCAACAAAAGGTTTATAAACTTTGACTCAGTTATTCTCCTTCTGGGAACACAGTGTAAAGAAACATAATACCTAAAAATGTGTATGCACAGAAGATGTGTATAAGAGACAGGTCCATGGAGTCACACAGAGTCAGATACAACTTAGCAACTTTTTATATACATATTAAAGGATTGTTTAAGAAAAGGCCTATTCTCCAATTATGTAGGAGAGTTAACAAAAAAAGTATTATTAATGTACACTGAGAAATTTTTAAATCCACTGTTTCTAACATTTGGAAGATAACTGAGGGAATCTTGAAATCACACAAGCATGTCCTTGGTAGACTGGTTGGATGTTAATTTGCCTTCAGGAATGAATGAAGCAGGCTGTACTTTTGCATGAAGGTTGTCTATTATGTAAAAAACTTTAATTCTATTTTTTTTAAAAATCAGCTGAGGGGTATATTCTTTCCCTTGAATCAATAAGAGTCCTTGAAACTGTCACAAAACAATGTCCCTTGAAAAAGGGAAGGAAACTTTGGCAATGATCAACAAAAGGTTTATAAACTTTGACTCAGTTATTCTCCTTCTGGGAACACAGTGTAAAGAAACATAATACCTAAAAATGTGTATGCACAGAGGTGTTACTTATAGCATTTGTAATAACAGGGAAAACTGAAAATGAATTTCTTTACTTTGACTCTTTCTGGTTAAGTAAACATTGTCTACCCAATGAATTATTCATTCATTAAATATATTTGTAAATATATTAAACACATTTATACACTAATTGTAAATATATGTATAAGTATAGATTTATATAAGTAGTAC
This sequence comes from Oreotragus oreotragus, assembly GCA_006410675.1. Classification (NCBI taxonomy): domain Eukaryota; kingdom Metazoa; phylum Chordata; class Mammalia; order Artiodactyla; family Bovidae; genus Oreotragus; species Oreotragus oreotragus. The sequence goes on from SJYX01021621.1 coordinate 138,916, forward strand.
TATATATAGTATCAATCATTCAGTTCAGTTCAGTTCAGTCGCTCAGTCGTGTCCGACTCTTTGCGACCCCATGAATCGCAGCACGCCAGGCCTCCCTGTTCATCACCATCTCCCGGAGTTCACTCAGACTCATGTCCATTGAGTCAGTGATGCCATCCAGCCATCTCATCCTCGGTCGTCCCCTTCTCCTCCTGCCCCCAATCCCTCCCAGCATCAGAGTCTTTTCCAATGAGTCAACTCTTCACATGAGGTGGCCAAAGTACTGGAGTTTCAGCTTTAGCATCATTCCTTCCAAAGAAATCCCAGGGTTGATCTCCTTCAGAATGGACTGGTTGGATCTCCTTGCAGTCCAAGGGACTCTCAAGAGTCTTCTCCAACACCACAGTTCAAA
>SJYX01021621.1:141900-156525 GCA_006410675.1 Oreotragus oreotragus
GACGGCAGCCCACCAGGCTCCCCCATCCCTGGGATTCTCCAGGCAAGAATACTGGAGTGGGTTGCCATTTCCTTCTCCAATGCATGAAAGAGAAAAGTGAAAGTGAAGTCGCTCAGTCTGTCCGACTGTTAGCGACCCCATGGACTGCAGCCCACCAGGCTACTCCGTCCATTGGATTTTCCAGGCAAGAGTACTGGGGTGGGGTGCCATTGCCTTCCCCGAATGTATATACTACAATGTTAAAATTACACAAGATATGCAATATCTACTATACTAGAGGAAAAACACTGCAAATCAATGTACCAAAATGTTAACAGTATTTCAATCTAGGTGTCAAATTTCTCTAGGTGAAAATTTCCCCACTTCTTTCTACTTTTCTATATTTTCCAAATAATCTATACCCAAAGAGTGGTGATTACAATAGAGAAATAAAGTTTTGTTTTGCAATTAAATGGGCAAGCACATTTTCCAGTAAGGAGAAAGGTGGTCAGCAGACAGATAGGAGAAGTTCTGTTTATTGTTTGTTATATTAGTCATATCCGTTTCAGGGCTAGGATTGGCTCTGGATGTGCTGGCAGCTCAGGAAAATCATGCTTCCATTTCTACCTCTGAATTAATTTTCTCCAAGGAAGGAATCCAACTTGAGTCAAAATTCTCAGGGAGGTACCCACAGGTACACATCTGAGCTGGGAACATAAGACCTTTATTTGCCTGTCATTACAGAGCTCCAATTGCCTGTGGATGAGAAGAGTCCTTCAGAGGAATATTTGAGACCAAGTGAGCTGAAATGTTGAAGTGAAGTCTTTGGAGTTCAGCAAAGAAGAGGCCAGAATCCCCAGGAGGTCCTGCAATGACAGGACAAGATGATGCCTATCTTGTCTGGGGACCAGCGAGGACCCAAGAGAGGGAGCCTGGGGTGGGGGCTTGGCTAAGATGCAGCTTTTGTCAGACCTAAAACCTGTACCTGAGAAGTCAGATGCATTTATGTCTCTTGCATTTCTTTAGTCCCTTTGCTTTTGGTTTTCCCTTGGCATCTGATAACTGTTTTTAAGGCCAGTCTGTCTTGAGATGGTGCCTGTGCTGTAACTGGAGGGTATATCCCTGCAGCAGCCAAGTGAGCTTAGTCCCAGCCATCCTTTTGGGGGATGCCAACTGGATACTATTCACATCATGTGGCTAAGGACCCAAAGAACCTTTTTTAAAAAGGCTTTGCTGCTGCTATTGCTAAGTCGCTTCAGTCGTGTCTGACTCTGAGCAACCCTATGGACAGCAGCCCACCAGGCTCCCCTGTCCACAGGATTCTAAAGGCTATGGCCATATTTTGCTAGAAGAAAGAAAGGGTATTCTTCACTCAAAGTTCAAATTTCAGCTCAAATTTGGGTCAAACGTGTAGAAACACCTGTATAGCTCCTTGTTGGAAGCATCCTGAAGATACCGTGTGGAAGGGGACCAATCCTTGGCCCACCATTTGCTATGCCATTTGCTTTAACAGCTCCTCTTTGTTTAACCATGGCCTCTTCGTTCCAGCCACTGCCTTCCAGCCTCCTGTGGCACAATTAGCTCTCTCCGTCTTACTGCTTGTCACCTTATTGTCAGAGTTACAGAGCTCAAAATACAAGAGATCATGCAACCCACTCTGATCAACAGGCAAATCTGTCCTTCTCAACCCTCTACTCAAATAGACTGACTGAATAAGAAAATACATTCAGACAATAGTAAAAATGGTGCTGGCAGGGGGGTGACACGGGTGATTTAAATTTTTCAGAAACTTTTTTGGAATAAGACTGGCAATAATAACGAACATTTTTAATTTTGTATGATAAACTGTTCACAATAAAAGCAAAATCTATGCTGTCTCTGTTGAACAAGTTTTACTTCTAGATTTTAAAAGTAACCCAGAATTCAAATGCAAAGAAAAAAGAATTTTAAAAATATATAGTGACCATAGCGCACCAACTGCTGTGTTTCCTACTATAAATCATAGCTCATGTTAAATCCTTAACTTAGTGTTAAATAAGAGGTGAGAGTTAATTTAGGAAGCAATTGTCATGGGAGCATCTTGGAGCAACGATGATCATGGGACAATTAGTCCTCAGTTTGTAATTGAGAGTAACTCCCATAGGACTAACTCACTGATGAATTTCAAATAAATGGACTTCAAAATTAAAAAGAAAAGTGGCTAATTATAAGCTAAAGGAGAGAGGAAGGTGGAGAAAGAAAAGTTCAAACGATAGGATTCAACTAGTGGTGCCTTGAAATCTGGGATCACCAGGAGGATGTGTAATCACATACAACTGGGAAAGCTACCAGCAGAATCGGAATGAGGGGAAAAGGCCAGTGCAAGACTGATAGAATACACAGCACTGCTTACCGATCATGGAAAAGGCTCTGGTCCAAAAATGAATATGGACCAGATGTTATGGGTGCCACCAATCCAAAAATGTACATGGCAAGGATCAAAGAGAGACGTCAGCTTGTCCCATCTGGAGTTGAGAATGCACGTGTATTGCTATGAGATGGGCCAGTGGGGAAATCAGCCTCCTGCAGCAGCCAACCCACTGCTAGGCTGTCAAAGCTCTGAAGTTCCCCAACCAGCAGCATCCAGAATGAAGATGCACAGACGACGTGCAGACAGCCTTGGCACAAGCTTCTGGAAGCTGCTCTTCTAGCAGCTAATACAAGGCACAGACTCCCAGTTCTTCCCTCTTTGTCTCAATATTTTATAGGGTTGGGAAAGCTGCTCTGGCCCCTGACTCAATAGAAGATAAGGGAGGGCATTTCCTGTTCTCCAAAACAAGCCCAAGAATCAAGATCTTACTGCTCCCTCTTCTGCCCTTCTCAGCTGGAGAGTTTCCCTAGTGCTTACAGCCATTGATGGCCTTATTAAGAAAAACTTGGACATCCCATTCACCCATGAAGTGCCCACCAGTCAGATGCGGTGCAGGACCCAGCTAAGCTGGGCATCCATAGAAACAACAACCAGAGCTCCAGAAACTATGTCATTGAGGCAGTCTCCTTCTTGATTTTGGTAAATCCAAATGAACATCTGCTCTCCAGCCAAGAATCTCACCTTGCTCAGGGATATCCACTACCGTACTCCTAGAAGAAAATATTCATCCTAGCCTGGGGATCTCTGAAGAATTATGCTCAGCTTTAGTGTCCCAGCCTACTGTGGCTATTTTCTCCTAGTAATAGAGCTGCTGTTTGGGGGGAGGTTTACTACCTGTTCCCAGACAGTGATGGGCATGTGACTCAGTCCTGCCAGGGTTCCCCATCCCCTCAGCCACCATGACTGTTTGAGGGCTATGTACATAATCCAAGCAATAACTGACATTCTCCAAGAGACTTTTTAATGTGGACCTTGGGAAAGAGAAGGAGTCGTCTTTGTTGGGTTATGACATAAAGGCACTGGGTAAGCCACGACTTAGGACTTCCCAGGTGGCTCAGTGGTAAAGAATCTGTCTGCCAATGCAGGAGAGGTAAGAGATGTGGGTTCAGTCTGGGGCTGGGAAGATCTCTTGGAGGAGGGCATGGCAACTTGCTCCAGTATTCTTGTCTGAAAGATCCCATGGACAGAGGAGCCTGGCAGGCTATCCTCCATGAGGTCACAAGGAGTTGGACACAACTTAGCAATTGCACACACACACACAAGCTAAGACCTGTAGGGAGTCATTTTTTTTATCTCATTCCAAGGGACCTGATAGTAAAACCAACCCAGAAGAATCAAGAGAGACAAAACCCTGACAGCATCATTGAGATTCAAGATACACCTAGGCCTGAAGCCAGTACACCTCTTTACTTCCCAGCTGCTCCAGCCAATACACTGCCTTTTGCCTCAGGCTGCTTTGGGTTGAGTTTCTGTCACTTGTATCATTGAGAATTTAGGCTACAGCAAAGGGAGAATGGGGGCCATGCCAAATTTTATATCAGGTACAATCTGTACAATTATATATGGAGTCATATATACCTGCCTCCTAAGAAACCTGTATGCAGGTCAAGAAGCAACAGTTAGAACCGGACATGGAACAATGAACTGGTTCAAAATCGGGAAAGGAGTACATCAAGGGCTATATATTTTCACCCTGCTTATTTAAATTACATGCAGAGTACATCATGGAAAATGCCAGACTGGATAAAGCTCAAGCTGGAATCAAGATTGCCAGGAGAAATATCAATAATCTCAGATTTGCAAATGATACCACCCTTATGGCAGAAAGCAAAGAGGAACTAAAGAGCCTCTTGATGAAGGTGAAAGATGAGTAAAAAAGCTAGCTTAAAATTAAACATTCAAAAAACTAAGATCATGGCATCCAGTCCCATCACTTCATGGCAAATAGATGGGAAAACAATGGAAACAGTGATAGACTTTATCTTCTTAGGCTCCAAAATCACTGTGGACGGTGACTGTTGTCATGAAATTAAGAGATGCTTACTCCTTGGAAGAAAAGCTCTGACAAATCTAGACAGCATATTAAAAAGCAGAGACATCACTTTGCCTATAAAGGCCTATATAGTCAAAACTATGGTTTTCCCAGTAGTCATATATGGATGTGAGAGTTGGACCATAAAGAAGGCTGAGCACTGAAGAATTGATGCTTTTGAACTTGGTGTTAAGTCTCCTGAGAGTCCCATGAACTGCAAGATCAAATCCTAAAGGAAATCAATCTTGAATATTCATTTGAAGGACTGATGCTGAACCTGAAACTCCAGTACTTTGGCCACCTGATTCACACAGCAGAATCATTGGAAAAAACCCTGATGCTGGGAAAGACTGAGGGCTAGTCATATATGGATGTGAGAGTTGGACCATAAAGAAGGCTGAGCACTGAAGAATTGATGCTTTTGAACTTGGTGTTAAGTCTCCTGAGAGTCCCATGAACTGCAAGATCAAATCCTAAAGGAAATCAATCTTGAATATTCATTTGAAGGACTGATGCTGAACCTGAAACTCCAGTACTTTGGCCACCTGATTCACACAGCAGAATCATTGGAAAAAACCCTGATGCTGGGAAAGACTGAGGGCAGCAGGAGACAGGGGACGACAGAAGATGAGATAATTGGATGGTATCACTGACTAAATGGACATGAATTTGAGCAAGCTCTGGGAGATAGTGAAGGACAAGGAAGCCTGGCATGCTGCAGTTCATGGGGTCACAAAGAGCTGGACACGACTGAGTGACTGAACAACATATAAGGTCATATATTCCCTTAGAGGTGCATGTAGGTTGGAGAAGGGGAATAACGAAGGTCCTTAACCAAATTTTTTGTTCTGTAAAATGATTCTTCTGATAGTTGGTGTGTTCCTTGAGAGCAGGCACTACATTTACCTTATTTCTTGATTTTTACTTAATATTGGAACATAGTTGACTAACAAATGTTTTGCTAATTTCCGGTGTACAGCAGAGTGATTCAGTTATACATGTATCTATTCTTTTTCAAGTTCTTTTCCCTGTTAGTATTATTACAGAATATTGAGGAGAGTTCCCTGTAGCTTTATTCTATACAGAGCAGTGTGTACATGTCAACCCCAAGATCCTAATCTATCCCTCCTCCCCACCCTTCACTCCTGGTAACCATAAATTCTTCTCTAACTCTGTGAGTCTATTTTCTAAATGAGTTCATCTGTATCATTTTTTTTAGATTCTGCATATAAGTGATATCATATATGTCGGTCTGACTCACTTCACTTAGTATCATAATTATCACATTTATCTTATATATCTTAGTTTCCCCAGAACCGAGAAGACGTGCAAAAAATCTGGCTGAGTTGATTTTTTCATTTCTAACAGAAGAAATATTATCTCACTTCTAACAGAAGAAATAATAATGAAGCAATTAACTATCATAAATTTAGTTATTTTTGCTGAGTTTTCTCTATGTGAGGGCAATCCAAAGTTTTGGTATATGTCTTCTAAAGAAAACCCTGGGAAAAGGACTTGAGTGCAGGGAGTTTGAGAGGAGAGACAGGGAAGAGAGAAGAGAGTGGGTGTGTCCATGTGTTGAACTGCTGAGGCAACTGGGCTCCATGCCCCTGGAGAGGCTCAGAAGTACATGTAAGAACACCTCAGAGATGCACCATCTGAAATGGGAGGCTGAGACGTTTACCCCCTGACAGGTGACCCACACTAACAGAGAGGTACCTTCCAGAGTGCTAACCTCTGATCCCCCAGCACACATGTGCACACACACACACACACTGGACCCAGCTAAGCTGGGCATCCATAGAAACAACAACCAGAGCTCCAGAAACTATGTCATTGAGGCAGTCTCCTTCTTGATTTTGGTAAATCCAAATGAACATCTGCTCTCCAGCCAAGAATCTCACCTTGCTCAGGGATATCCACTACCGTACTCCTAGAAGAAAATATTCATCCTAGCCTGGGGATCTCTGAAGAATTATGCTCAGCTTTAGTGTCCCAGCCTACTGTGGCTATTTTCTCCTAGTAATAGAGCTGCTGTTTGGGGGGAGGTTTACTACCTGTTCCCAGACAGTGATGGGCATGTGACTCAGTCCTGCCAGGGTTCCCCATCCCCTCAGCCACCATGACTGTTTGAGGGCTATGTACATAATCCAAGCAATAACTGACATTCTCCAAGAGACTTTTTAATGTGGACCTTGGGAAAGAGAAGGAGTCGTCTTTGTTGGGTTATGACATAAAGGCACTGGGTAAGCCACGACTTAGGACTTCCCAGGTGGCTCAGTGGTAAAGAATCTGTCTGCCAATGCAGGAGAGGTAAGAGATGTGGGTTCAGTCTGGGGCTGGGAAGATCTCTTGGAGGAGGGCATGGCAACTTGCTCCAGTATTCTTGTCTGAAAGATCCCATGGACAGAGGAGCCTGGCAGGCTATCCTCCATGAGGTCACAAGGAGTTGGACACAACTTAGCAATTGCACACACACACACAAGCTAAGACCTGTAGGGAGTCATTTTTTTTATCTCATTCCAAGGGACCTGATAGTAAAACCAACCCAGAAGAATCAAAAGAGAGACAAAACCCTGACAGCATCATTGAGATTCAAGATACACCTAGGCCTGAAGCCAGTACACCTCTTTACTTCCCAGCTGCTCCAGCCAATACACTGCCTTTTGCCTCAGGCTGCTTTGGGTTGAGTTTCTGTCACTTGTATCATTGAGAATTTAGGCTACAGCAAAGGGAGAATGGGGGCCATGCCAAATTTTATATCAGGTACAATCTGTACAGTTATATATGGAGTCATATATACCTGCCTCCTAAGAAACCTGTATGCAGGTCAAGAAGCAACAGTTAGAACCGGACATGGAACAATGAACTGGTTCAAAATCGGGAAAGGAGTACATCAAGGGCTATATATTTTCACCCTGCTTATTTAAATTACATGCAGAGTACATCATGGAAAATGCCAGACTGGATAAAGCTCAAGCTGGAATCAAGATTGCCAGGAGAAATATCAATAATCTCAGATTTGCAAATGATACCACCCTTATGGCAGAAAGCAAAGAGGAACTAAAGAGCCTCTTGATGAAGGTGAAAGATGAGTAAAAAAGCTAGCTTAAAATTAAACATTCAAAAAACTAAGATCATGGCATCCAGTCCCATCACTTCATGGCAAATAGATGGGAAAACAATGGAAACAGTGATAGACTTTATCTTCTTAGGCTCCAAAATCACTGTGGACGGTGACTGTTGTCATGAAATTAAGAGATGCTTACTCCTTGGAAGAAAAGCTCTGACAAATCTAGACAGCATATTAAAAAGCAGAGACATCACTTTGCCTATAAAGGCCTATATAGTCAAAACTATGGTTTTCCCAGTAGTCATATATGGATGTGAGAGTTGGACCATAAAGAAGGCTGAGCACTGAAGAATTGATGCTTTTGAACTTGGTGTTAAGTCTCCTGAGAGTCCCATGAACTGCAAGATCAAATCCTAAAGGAAATCAATCTTGAATATTCATTTGAAGGACTGATGCTGAACCTGAAACTCCAGTACTTTGGCCACCTGATTCACACAGCAGAATCATTGGAAAAAACCCTGATGCTGGGAAAGACTGAGGGCAGCAGGAGACAGGGGACGACAGAAGATGAGATAATTGGATGGTATCACTGACTAAATGGACATGAATTTGAGCAAGCTCTGGGAGATAGTGAAGGACAAGGAAGCCTGGCATGCTGCAGTTCATGGGGTCACAAAGAGCTGGACACGACTGAGTGACTGAACAACATATAAGGTCATATATTCCCTTAGAGGTGCATGTAGGTTGGAGAAGGGGAATAACGAAGGTCCTTAACCAAATTTTTTGTTCTGTAAAATGATTCTTCTGATAGTTGGTGTGTTCCTTGAGAGCAGGCACTACATTTACCTTATTTCTTGATTTTTACTTAATATTGGAACATAGTTGACTAACAAATGTTTTGCTAATTTCCGGTGTACAGCAGAGTGATTCAGTTATACATGTATCTATTCTTTTTCAAGTTCTTTTCCCTGTTAGTATTATTACAGAATATTGAGGAGAGTTCCCTGTAGCTTTATTCTATACAGAGCAGTGTGTACATGTCAACCCCAAGATCCTAATCTATCCCTCCTCCCCACCCTTCACTCCTGGTAACCATAAATTCTTCTCTAACTCTGTGAGTCTATTTTCTAAATGAGTTCATCTGTATCATTTTTTTTAGATTCTGCATATAAGTGATATCATATATGTCGGTCTGACTCACTTCACTTAGTATCATAATTATCACATTTATCTTATATATCTTAGTTTCCCCAGAACCGAGAAGACGTGCAAAAAATCTGGCTGAGTTGATTTTTTCATTTCTAACAGAAGAAATATTATCTCACTTCTAACAGAAGAAATAATAATGAAGCAATTAACTATCATAAATTTAGTTATTTTTGCTGAGTTTTCTCTATGTGAGGGCAATCCAAAGTTTTGGTATATGTCTTCTAAAGAAAACCCTGGGAAAAGGACTTGAGTGCAGGGAGTTTGAGAGGAGAGACAGGGAAGAGAGAAGAGAGTGGGTGTGTCCATGTGTTGAACTGCTGAGGCAACTGGGCTCCATGCCCCTGGAGAGGCTCAGAAGTACATGTAAGAACACCTCAGAGATGCACCATCTGAAATGGGAGGCTGAGACGTTTACCCCCTGACAGGTGACCCACACTAACAGAGAGGTACCTTCCAGAGTGCTAACCTCTGATCCCCCAGCACACATGTGCACACACACACACACACTTCAGATTGCACTTGGGTGTGACTGAGTGGCCTTCTGCTCATTCGAGAACATTGAGCAGAAACTCTACAGAGCCTTCAATGGTGTATGAAAAAGACTGTCACAGTTGTGCTGAAACCAGACAGACCAAGGGACATGGGATGGTGAACAAGCAACAGCTGCCGGTGGTTAATATTCCTAACAGCATTTGGAGCACAGAAGCCTAGAAAACTACGTGGCATAACTGCTGATATTCTTGGAAGAACTTTTTAGAATATTTCATGGCCTTATAAAGGTCATACGTAATGTCTTCCTGGTCTGGTACAGGTTCCACAGTAAGTCTTGGGAGGTGTCAATGGGCCATGGCAAAATGAAAATCGCCTTTTTTTCAATTGTTCAAGTAATGCTGGACCATGAACACCATGAAGGCAGGAGCTCTGTCAGTTTTGGCTCACCGGTGTATCTCTTTGTAGAGCATGGTTCCTAGTACATACCACATGTTGAATAAATATTGCTCAGTATATTAAACAATAATAAAATCTTTTAAAGGAGTATTGCTTAGGGATCATGTATTATCTCTAAGAGACTTTGGGTTAGCTAGTCCTTTATGCTACATCATTGTCTTGGGGTGAGATTTATAAACGTTATTCACCATTTGAGTTAGGTCATAAGTGCCACAGAGTTCAAAAAAAGAATATAATAAGTTACTAGGCAGCAGGAAAGTAGGATTGGGTGGGCCTTGAAAAAAGCACTGGTGTAGATAAGTAGATGGGAACCTGGGAGTTTTCAAAGGAAATTTGTCAATCAGAGATAACATACAGTGGCAAGTCTCTCTTTAAGATAAGGGGAGTCCACTGAGAAGAAAATTTGGGAGAAAAATTGCTGGAAACATCTTTCCTCTACTTTCCATATTTGTGAAAATCCTTTTTAATCCCAGAGAGAAGTTACAAAGGAATAAAATATTCATTCATTTATCTGATAAATGAATACTTGAGTTCTACTATATACTAGGCAGTGTGCTTCTGGGGATGAAGCAATGAGTAAGATAGACACAATCCCTGTCCTCAGGGGACTTACAACCTGGTATAAAGATTGTGTAAAAAGGATATAATCATAAATTATCATGGCAGCTGTAAAGCCTACTATAGGAGTCTATAAAAAAGGTATAAGGGGAATCTTCATTTCAAATGGAGGTTCAGGGAAGGTCTCTAAACAAGAGACATATTCAGTGACATACAAAACATCACTAGGAATGAGCTGGGCCACAGGGCAGGAGATTCAAGTATTAAGAAGCAGCATCTGCAAAGACTGTGAGGAGAGAAGGACTTGCCAAGTTCAATGAACTAAAGAAAGGTGAGTGAGTCTGGAACCAAGTGAATGAAAAAGCGAGGAAGATAAAATCACAGAAGGGGTGGAGGCCAGGAGAGCGAGTGAGTGGCCTTGGAGCCCACCCTGAAGACTTCAGATCGTTTTTCTGTCATGGACTGTGTTTTTTATTCAAGTAAAGTTTATTTACAATGGAAAGGAAGATATAAAGCTGTCATTGTTTCCTGACTGTTTTCTACGTACACACTATAAATTGACAATCCTAAAGATGTCACCAGAAAATTACTAGAGCTCATCACTGAATTTGGTAAAGCTGCAGGATACAAATATATAGAAATCTATTGCATTCCTATATAAAAACAGCAAAATATAAGAAACAGAAATTAAGGAAACAATACCATTTACCATTGCATCAAAAAGAATAAAATACCTAGGAACAGATCTACCTAAGGAGGCAAAAGACCTGTACTTGGGAAACTCTTAGGCACTGATGGAAGAAATAAACAATAACACAAACAGAGGGAAAGATATACCATGTTCTTGGATTGGAAGAATTGATATTGTTAAAATGATTATATACCCAAGGCATTCTACAGATTCAATGCAATCTCTATCAAATTACCAGTGGCATTTTCACAAAATTAAAGCAAATCATTTTAAAATTTGTATGGGAACTCAAAAGACCCCCAAAGAGTCAAAACAATATTGCGAAAGAAGAATGGAACCAGAGGAATCACACTCTCTGACTTCAGACTATCCTACAAAGCTACAATAATCAGAAGAGTATGGTACTGACACAAAAGCAGACACACAGCTCCCTGCAACAGGATAGAAAGCCCAGAAATGAACCCATACATTTGGTTAATTAACCTTCAGAGCAGGAGGCAAGAATACACAATGGAGAACAGACAGTTTCTTCAGTAAGTGGTGCTGAGGAAACTAGACATGTAGAAAAAGTGAGAACATTCTCTAATAACATCATATACAAAAATAAACTCAAAATTCATTAAAGACCTAAATGTAAGACAGAATACTATAAAATGCCCAAAGGAAAACATAGGCAGAACACTCTGACATAAATCACAGCAGTATGTTTCTGGATACATCTAGAGTAATGGGCGGAGAAGGCAATGGCACCCCACTCCACTACTCTTGCCTGAAAAATCCCATGGACGGAGGAGCCTGGTAGGCTACAGTCCATGGGGTCGCTAAGAGTCGGACATGACTGAGCGACTTCACTTTCACTTTTCACTTTCATGCACTGGAGAAGGAAACGGCAACCCACTCCAGTGTCCTTGCCTGGAGAATCCCAGGGACGGGGGAGCCTAGTGGGCTGCCGTCTCTGGGATCGCACAGAGTCGGACACAACTGAAGTGACTTAGCAGCAGCAGCAGCAGCAGCAGAGTAATGGGAAAAAAATAAAAATATACAAATGGGACCTAATTAAACTTAAAAGCTTTTGTACAGCAAAGGAAACGATAAACAAAATGAAAAAACAGCCTACAGAATGGGAGAAACGATTGCAAACAATGCAACCAACAAGGGATTAATTTCCAAAATATATAGGCAGCTCACACAGTTCAATATCACAAAAGCAAACAACCCATCAAAACATGAGCAGAAGGCATAAATAAACATTTCTCCAAAGAAGACATACAGATGACCAATAGGCACATGAAAAATGCTCAACACTGCTAATTACTAGAGAAATGAAAGTCAAAACTTCAATGAGGTATCACCTTACACCAGTCAGAATACGTGCATACTAAGTTGCTTCAGTTAGGTCTGACTCTTTGGGACCCTATGGACTGTAGCCCGCCAGGATCCTCTGTCAATGAGATTCTCCAGGCAAGAATATTGGAGAGAGCTGCCACGCTCTCCTCCAGGGGATCTTCCCAACACAGGGATCAAACCTGCATTTCTTATGTCTCCTGTATCAGCAGACAGGTTCTTTACCAGTGGTGCCACTTGGGAAGTCCCCTGTCAGAATGGCCATCATCAAAAATTCTACAAATAAATGGAGAGCATGAAGAGAAAAGGGAACAAACCCTCTTACACTGTTGCCAGTAAAGTAAATAGGTAGAGCCACTATGGCAAACATTATGGAAGTTATTTTAACAGCTAAAAATAGAGTTACCATATGATCCAGCAATCTCACTCCAGGGCATGTATCCAGAAAAGATGAGAATTCAAAAAGATACATGCACCCTAATGTTCATAGCAGCGCTATTTACAAAAGCCAAGATATAGGACACAACCTTAGTATCCATCAACAGATGAGTGGATAAAGATGTAGTACACACACACACACACACACACACACACACACACACGAATGTTACTCAGCCACAAAACAGAATGAAATAATGCCATTTGCGGCAACATGGATGGACCTAGAGATTATCACACTAACAGAACTACATTAGAAAGAGAAAGAGAAATACCATATGGTATCACTTACATGTGGAACCTAAACTAGGACACAAATTAACGTATCTATGAAACAGAAACAGACTCACAGACATAGAGAACAGACTTCTTGTTGCCAAGGGGGAACGGGGGAGGGTAGGGAAGGACTGGGAATTTGGGATCAGGAGATACAAACCAGAATATATAGGATGGATAAACAATAAAGTCCTACTGTACATCATGGGGAACTATATTCAACATCCTGTGATAAACCATAATGGAAAAGAATATGAAAAAGTACATGTATAACTGTCATTGTATTACACAGCAGAAATTAACACAATAATGTAAATCAACTATATTTTAGTAAAAAATTTTTTAAAGACACTAAAAATAGATACCACAGGATTCAGCAATCCCACTCTGGGGCTTATATCCAGAAAAGATGAGAACCAATTCAAAAAGATACGTGCACCTCAATGTACTTCATAGCATCAGTATGTACAATAGCCAAGACATGGAAGCAACCTAAGTGTCCATCAACAGATGAATGGGTAAAGCACATATAGTATATACAGATATAATAGAGCATTACTCAGCCATAAAAAGGAGTGAAATCATGCCATTTGCAGCAACATAGATGAACCTAGAGATTAACATACAAAGTGAAGTCAGAAAGAGAAAAGACAAATATCATATGATATCACTTACAGGTGGGATCTTAAAAAAATGATGTAAATGAACTTATTTATAAAACAGAAACAGACCCACAGACAAAGAAAACAAGCAACACATGGTTACCAAAGGGGAAATGGGGGGGATAAATTAGGAGTTTGGGATCAACATATATACACACAGATACACAACAGGACCTACTGTATGGCACAGGGAACTATATTCAATGGCTTGGAATAGCTATAATATTAGGAAAAGAATCTGAGAAAGAATGTATATGGCCTGAAGGCTGAGCTAAGGATGAAGCAGGGAGGTCAGTGAGTGAGCGTCTCTATGGCTCAGAACATGACCCAGGCTAGGACTAGAGCTGTGGCCGAGGAGATGGTGGCAAGTGAACATACTTGAGAGGGAATCGGGTATAGAAATGAGAAAATGATTGGATGTAGAAATGAAGAAGAGGAAGAATGCAAGAATGACTCCTAGATTTCTGGTCTAAGAAGTGAGAGGGTGAAGGTGTCAGTAGCGAAATGGGAGACTAGGGGGATTGCTTGGGGTTAGGAGTTGGGGCAGCGAGCAAGGGTTAGGTGAAATGACAAGTTGGGATAACTTGGAGCTCAGAAGAGAGGTCATGCTTAATTATTTATTGATTACATGGGGATTCTGAAATGTTCTAGGTTTCCGAGAACCAAAAATTCTCACAGAAAAATGATTGTGTGTAGATTTTATTAATGCATTTGGTTTTCTGCTGTTTCATGTACAACAGCAAGGCACAGTCAACTCTTTCCAGGACTCTCCCTTATTTTCCCCTGACTTGGCATTTGATATACAATTCATTCTTCTTGAATCCTCACCAAGTTTCTAGTGTTGAGATGATCACAATACACTGGAAAAGAAAAAAAATGCTGGAAAAAATAAACCAACATAAACAGCAGTTATCAGTGAAAGGTCAGATTACGAATGATTTTTAGATTCATTTTCCAAATTTCCAAGTGTTTGATTAAAAGCACATGCTTTAGATTCCATATATA
>SJYX01021621.1:158255-174253 GCA_006410675.1 Oreotragus oreotragus
TAGTAAAGTAATGCTCAAAATTCTCCAAGCCAGGCTTCGGCAGTATGTGAACCATGAACTTCCAGATGTTGAAGCTGGTTTTAGAAAAGGCAGAGGCACCAGAAATCAAATTGCCAACATCCGCTGGATCATCAAAAAAGCAAGAGAGTTCCAGAAAAATATCTATTTCTGATTTGTTGACTAGGCCAAAGCCTTTGACTGTGTGGATCACAATAAACTGTGGAAAATTCTTCAACAGATGGGAATACCAGACTACCTGACCCGCCCTTGAGAAATCTGTATGCAGGTCAGGAAGCAACAGTTAGAACTGGACATGGAACAACAGACTGGTTCCAAATAGGAAAAAGAGTACATCAAGGCTGTATATTGTCACCCTGCTTATTTAACTTATATGCAGAGTACATCATGAGAAACGCTGGACTGGAGGAAACACAAGCTGGAATCAAGATTGCCGGGAAAAATATCTATAACCTCAGACATGCAGATGACACTACCCTTATGGCAGAAAGTGAAGAAGAACTAAAGAGCCTTCTGATGAAAGTGAAAGAAGAGAGTGAAAAAGTTGGCTTAAAGCTCAACATTCAGAAAACTAAGATCACGGCATCTGGTCTCATCACTTCATGGGAAATAGATGGGGAAACAGTGGAAACAGTGGCTGACTTTATTTTTGGGGGCTCCAAAATCACTACGGATGGTGATTGCATCAATGAAATTAAAAGACGCTCGCTTACTCCTTGGAAGGAAAGTATGACCAACCTAGACAGCATATTAAAAAGCAGAGACATTACTTTGCCAACAAAGGTCTATCTAGCCAAGGCTATAATTTTTCCAGTGGTCATGTATGGATGTGAGAGTTGGACTATAAAGAAAGCTGAGCACTGAAGAACTGATGCTTTTGAACTGTGGTGTTGGAGAAGACTCTTGAGAGTTCCTTGGACTGCAAAGAGATCCAACCCGTCCTTCCTAAGGGAGATCAGTCCTGGGTGTTCATTGGAAGAACTGATGTTGAAGCTGAAACTCCAATACTTTGGCTCCCTAATGTGAAGAGCTGACTCATTTGAAAAGATCCTGATGTTGGGAAAGATAGAGGGCAGGAGGAGAACGGGACGACAGAGGGTAAGATGATTGGATGGCAATACTGACTCGATGGACATGGGTTTGGGTGGGCTCCAGGAGTTGGTGATGGACAGGGAGGCCTGGCATGCTGCGGTTCATGGGGTCACAAACAGTCGGACATGACTGAGCGACTGAACTGAACTGATGAATTATCATTTTAGAATTAAAAAACCCAAAAGTATAAGCAATGGCTTGACAATCATTCTAATGGAATATGAAAATGTTACTAATTACTTATGCAAACGAACAGTTAGAAAATAAAGAGTGAACATCTATTTTTGCCAGGACACTCAGCAAAGCACTCCCTGCAGGTATTGTGGAATAGACAGCATCACCACTGTTCTGTGGATGAGAATTCTGATGCCCTGAAAGGTTAGGAAACTTGTCCAAAGACACAATCGCTACATGACAAAGCTGGATCTGAACCTCGGTCATGGACTTTTTTGGTTTTGTTTCTTAATTTTTACAATGCTGTGTTGGTTTCTGCTGTACAGAAACACAAATCGGCCATGGTTATAGCTGTTGGTCAGTCACTTAGTCAAGTCCGACTCTTTGAGACCCTGTAAACTGCAGCATGCCAGGCTTCTGTCCTTCACTACCTCCCTGAGTTTGCTCAAACTCATGTCATTGAGTTAGTGATGCCATCCAACCATCCCATCCTCTGTCACCCCCATCTCCCCCTGCCCTCAATCTTTCCTAGCATAAGGTTCTTTTCCCAATGAGTCAGCTCTTTGCATTAGCTGGCCAAAGTAATGGAACTTCAGCTTCAGCATTAGTCCTTCCAATGAATATTCAGGGTTAATTTCCTTTAGGATTGACTGGTTTGATCTCCTTGCTGTCCAAGGGACTCTCAAGAGTCTTTTCCAGCACCACAGTTTGAAAGCATCAATTCTTCGGCGCTCAGCCTTCTTTATGGTCCAGCTCTCACATCCATACATGACTACTGGAAAAACCATAGCTTTGACCAAATCAGGCATAATTATACATAAATCACCTCCCTCTTGAGCCTCCGTCTCCTCTTCTATATGAGGAGATCATCTACCATATGACCCAGCAACCCCACTACTGGGCACATACCCTGAGAAAACCACAATTCTAAAAGACACATGTACCCCAATGTTCACTGCAGCACATGTTCATTGGCTATTTACAATAGCCAGGACTTGGAAGCAAGGAAATGTCCATCGACAGATGAATGGATAAAGAAGATGTGGTACATGTATATATATAAGGGAATATTACTCAGCCATAAAATATTGGTCATGGACTTTGAATTCAGCATTCTTCCCATTTCATCACAGCTGCTTCTGAATGAGACCAGGATTAGTATTACACATGTTGGGGAGCAGTCTGGTCCATGTTGCATAAGGATATTCACACAATGGGAACAGTGTGACATGATAAAAAAGAGGAATGGGCCTGAATTAGGGGAACCAAGCCCCCCCTCCACCTGCCATAAACACCATTAAATGTGTGACTTTAAAGAAGTCACTTGAGCACCAAAAGTCTTGGTTTTCTTCTGCTGGATCAAACCACTCCAAAGCTTCCTTTAGTTCTAAAAGTATATGGTTCTGTGTGTTTCTACTTATTTAACATTTGACTCCTGCACTTTATTGTGTAGATATATAGGTTCTGGACAGAGTCAATAATTCATAAAGATGCAAATTAACATGGTCAGACTATTGCACAAAGCTTCAAAATACTATTGAGGTTTTAAATTATGTTAAAAGTCAACACTAAACAGCAAGGGTGTGGGGAAACTAGCATTCTCATATTATTGGAGGGTGGGTAGATTTGTACACTTTTT
This sequence comes from Oreotragus oreotragus, assembly GCA_006410675.1. Taxonomy (NCBI): domain Eukaryota; kingdom Metazoa; phylum Chordata; class Mammalia; order Artiodactyla; family Bovidae; genus Oreotragus; species Oreotragus oreotragus. Next base: position 161,179 of record SJYX01021621.1, read on the forward strand.
TTAGGGCAATTTTACAACTTCTACAAAAACCAGACTCAGAAAATCCACCTCCAGGAATTGATCCTATTGCTGTAAGAATATCCAGCCATATTCATTTCTGTTTGCAGAGGTGTGCACAGAAGGAAATTCTCTGCAGCACTGTATGTAAATGCTAAGGATTAAAAGCAACTGATGAGCCCATCACAGAGGACTATCTAAATAAATTAAGATACATCTATAAGGACTTCCCTGGTGGTCCAGTGGTTAAGAATCCGCCTGCCAATGCAGGGGACATGCGTTCAATCCATGGTCTAGGAAGATCCCACATGCTGAGGAGCAACTAGAGAAAGCTGGGCACAGCAACAAAGACCCAATGCAGCCATAAATAAATAAATAAAGTATCTCTATTTTAAAAGCTTAGAAAAGATACACCCACAGTACAAAATACCATCCAATAGTATGGAAAATGGGGGCAGATGAGATGTACTAATATGGAAAGCTCACAAGATATATTGCTAACTTTCTGGATGTTGTAGCTTCTGGAGTATGCTCTATGTACCTGTATGGGCAATACCTTTGGAAGGACAAAGAGGAAGTTAGTAACTGTAGTCATTTCTGCAGAGAAGAGAAGAGGATCTGAGAAACAGAGGTGAGAAGAGACTTCCTGTTTGGTAGTCTTCCAAGTTTTGTTTTGTTTTTTAACCTTGCGTATGTATTGCTGATTGGATGGGTGGGAGATGGACATCTGGATGGCTAGATGGACAGACGAATGGATGGAGGGAGGGGATAAACAAAGTCAAGAGACAATTACAATTGTTACATGAATCAAGGCAAGAGACACCTTGCTCAGACATATACCTCTAATGCAGCCCATGTTTCCACAACACAATCATATACCTTATGAATCCGCAATAAAAACAGCAGTAACTATCCTGTGAGTATTTTATGTACATCTCTTCTTTTAATCTACACTCTACACCTGAAGCAACACATCTGCACAGAAGCCTATATCCTGGGATGGATAAATTGAAGTTCAGGGAGGGAATGCAACTCACCCAAGGGCATCCAGCTTATAAGAGACAGAACCAAGTTTTGAATCCAGGCTTGCTGATGGCAAAACTAATCCTCCCTATCACTGACTAAAACTGATGGTGAAATTGCAAATAATGACAGTAGTATACAAAATGGACTGTGCCCACTGGCAAACTATGAAAAAAAACGTCTCTAACAGCATTCATTTCAGGTTTTGTTTTTCACCAAACAGAATCACTAAATTCATCCCAGATTTCTTTGGAAGTCCAGAAAAGTTGTGCTTTGTCCCTAAATGGCTAGATCCACAAGACACAGAATAAACTCCTTCAACAAAGTTCATCCTGTTCCTCATTAATTCCCCTCCTGTCACCTCTTGGGAAAGACCGTGGAAAGGAGGGCGAGTGTGCTGGTCCCCTCTCCGATGCAGAGGTCCAAGCTGATGCTGACAGAGCGCCAAGGGCCTGTAACGCCGAAAACGGTTGCTGCCAGCTGGACAACTAATCATCACTTCCCGGAAAGGCTCTCTGAGACCTTGAGCATAAAAGAGCCTGTTTCAAACCCGAGGGTCCTCTCTGGTCTGTGCTGTACCCACAGGGACGCAGCAGCACTTCTAGTATCAAGAATCTACTGACACGGCTCTGAAATGACTTTGATAACAGCAGCAACACAAAAGCCCTCAGCTGCCTCCGGGAACACAGGCAGCGACAGCATCTCATCAGCACAATTACAGCGCTCACCTGAGCGGTTCAGGTACAACAGCATCACCCCCTGCTCCCGCTGCTTCCCTTGCTTGCCACGTTTTTGGAAGCCCTAAACTGCTGTGGCTGTGAGATAGTAAGCTATGCCGGATAAACACTGTTCTCCAGGGTTGGCTACTTTCAACATAAGCTACTAAAGCCTGCCTGAATGTTACTCCAGGCAAGAGTGGAGTAACAATGCTTTTTTAAAAAACTGGATTTTGTGTGTGTGTTTTTTTTTTTTTTAACTTAGCAACCGTAGGTGTACTTGTAAAGCAACTGTGAATATTCAAATACTGTAATTGGAGAAGATTTACATTGTTTTGAATTAACTAAAATTCCATTGTTAAGCACAAATACAGCTCCACTAAATCACCATGCTTTTAATAGGTCCTCGTGAGCAGGTTACCGAGCGCATTAGGATTTATAACGCTCCTGGGGAGCTGACCACTGTATTATGCTTCCTGCTGCTAGGTAATATGCATGACACATTTCTGGACACTAATTCATTTATTTAATAGTAACAGTATGCAAAAACAGAGTTCAAAATGAGGCTGACAAAGAAGGTATAAAAGTTTTATTAATCCATAGCTAATCAAAGGCCAGTGGAAGGCATATAATGGTGGCATTTACAGACCATATCGAATGTGAATAAATTAACTTTTTGTTTCCTAAAATCTTACTAATAGGATGAATTCGACTTGAAACATTTATACTTTTAATTACAGAGGCAGGCAATTTGGAGCAGGTTTCCAGCTGCACTTTCCTTAAAAACTTGACATCAAGGATCTAGGTAAATCCTGATATCAGCTGTTGTCTCAAATATGATCAATTATAATACAAGCTGCTTCACATTAAAAACTTCAAATGTTGTTTATTTTATTGCTGGTTTAATTACAGGCTGTCAGTCATTAGAAAATAATTTTCTCTGAAAGATGTACAATATCTATTTTTCTTCTATTGCTCTGATCACTTCACAAACCACCTAAGCAGGTGGCAGAATGCCTCATGAAGAAAACCTTTCTTACAGTTTGATGGCTCAGTGTTACAACAAATCAGAGCAAAACAAGAAAGACAGAAGTACAAGCAAAGGAGAACATGAGAAAAGACCAAACAATACTGTAGTATGGGGGAGAATCATTCTCTTGGCTTAATTCCATACCAAATGTTGGGAGAATATTTGCCCATCATTTCTAAGTCAAAACAGAAGGAAATGAACACATAAAAAACATAAACCTCTCTCTATTACAGAATTCTAAGTACATTCTATTTCTCAGAGCATTTTGTAGCAATCAGCTACTTCTCACTTAATAGCCTTATGTGAATATTGTTCTCATACTGAAGGTGAGAAAGAGATCATAGAATTATTCATGGCAGCATTTTTCTGAGTGTATTTTGCAGAGCATGAGCTAAAGAGCTTTTGGATTATTAGGAAGGTTTATACTAAACAAGGGTACCGTGGTCAACTGAGTTTGGGGAATGTTGGATTAAACAAAGCTGTGTAAACATGGATCTTTATTCTAGGTTTTCTCACGGCCTTTAATATGCTAACAGACACTGTAAAATTCCAAGAGGAGGATACAGTATGAAGTTTTCCCCAAATGTATTTGATCGTGGAATTTTTACTGAGAAGGAAAAGAACGTGACCATCCCAGAACTCAATTTATAAAACACTAGTATAAGGCATATGGTCCCATACTGACAATCAGGACATACCAGTGGGTCTTAAATCTTTCCTGAAAGTTCCCCAAATTCTTCCCCCCACCATCCCTCTCTGCAGCCTACTGACCGAAGTCCACTCCCTTCTTGATCTCCAGGAATTTTATAGTCAGCTTCAAAATCCATACACACGTAGGGCTTACAAAAATCTTCTATCACTTCATAATCAGTTGCCCACATGTATCAGAGAAAAAATAAATAGCCCTCACTTCCAAGATCACAAGTGTATTTTGATATAAGCTCATTCAAAAAAGCATGGATACTACTAAAAAAACTACTAGAATAAGTAAGCTTAGTAAGGTCACAGGAGACAAGTCAATATTCAAAAATCAACTATTTCTATACACTCACAATGAACAATTAGAAATTAAAAAAAATTTTAATGCTATTTATAGTAGCATTAAAAATAAACAGGGATAAATCTCACAATATAAGTGCAAGAGCTGCATGTTGGAACTACTAGACAGCAATAAGAGAAATGAAAAAATGCCTAAATAGAGCTGTCGTGTGTTCATAAATTGGATGACTCAATATTGCTAAGCTCTTAATTCTCTCCAAATTGATCTTTATAATCCACAAAATCCGAGTCAAAGTATCAGCAGGCTTCTTGGTAGAAACTGACAAGCTGATTCTAAAATTTATATGGAAAAATAGAGGATTGAGAATACTCCAAACAATTTGAAAAGAACAAAATTGGAATACTTGCATTAATTGATCTCAGAACTTGCTCTAAAATTACAATGATCAAGGTGATATAGTACTGACATAGGTATAGACACGAAGCAGGGCTTACCAGGTGGCGCTAGTGGTTAAAGAACCCTCCTGCCAATGCAAGAGACATAAGAGATGCAGGTTCGATCCCTGGGTCGAGAAGACCGCAGAGAGGAGGAAATGGCAACCACTCTGGTATTCTGGCCCATAGAATCCCATGGACAGCGGAGCCTGGTGGTCTACAGCCCACAGGGTCACAGTGAATCCGGACACAACGGAAGTGACTTACCATGCATGCATGCATAGACATGTAGATGAATGGAATAGAATAGAAACTCTAGAAATAGACCAAAAGAAATATGGTAATTGATAATCAACAAAGAAGCCACAATAATCCAATGGTGAAAGTTTTTCCAACAATGGTGCTAGAACAATGCAACTGAATAACATAAATCGAACCTTGATTTTTTTATTCTTATTGTATATAAAATAAACCTGAGATGACTCATACACATGTATGTAAAATCTAAAACTATAAAACTTCTAGAAGAATAGTATGACCTTAGTTTAGGTAAAGATTTCTTAGTTAAACACAAGAAGGACAAACCAAAGATAGGGTAAAAGATTGATAAATTATGTTTTATCAAAATTAAAAACTTTGTTCTTCTAAAGACTCAGTTACAAAGATAAAATGACAAGTTACAGACTGGGAAAAATATTTGCAAAACAAATATCTGATAAGAGATTTTACCCAGAATATATAAAGAACACTTAGAACTCAATAATAAGAAAAAAAGTCAGTTTTTTAATGGGCAAAAATCTGAACAGTTACTTCACAAAAGACAAGATGTGATGACAAATAAACACATGAATTATTAGAAAATACAAATTAAGACACAATGAGGTACTACTACATACATGTCAGAATGGGCAAGCATTAACAAGCCTGAAACTATAAGGGGTTGGTGAGGACATGGAGAAATTCCAACTCTCTTACAGAACTGGTGGAAATGCCAGTTGCTAAGTCAGTCACTTGGAATATTGGTTGGTGGTTTCTCATAAAGTTAAACACACATTTAGCACACAGCCCAGCAATCCCACTCCTCGGTATCTGCCCGAGAGAAATGCAAACACATATGCACACAAAACACTGTTTAAAGCAGCTTTATACATAGTTGCCACAGGCTGGAAACACCTTAAATATCTTTTAAATGGTGAATGGATAAGAAAATGTTGTTCCAAACCACAGCATAGTATTCAGTGATGAAAAGGAAAGAACTGATGCACGCAATGACATAAACGAGTCTCAGAAATACTGCTGATGCAGGGCACAAGAGATACTATACTATATGTTTCTACTTGTTTTTTCATCAAAACCTTGTATTTTCTTTCCAAAATTGTTTTTCTAAATCAGATAAAAGCAATCCATCAAGATTTTCTTTAGGATTGACCTCCAAGGTTGTTTTTTTTTTTCTCTTGAAGAGATCAACCATACTGATTTTCTAAGATTATTCTCTCTAAATTCAGATAATGTGGCTGAATAACAGATGAGACAACTCTAAGAATAAATTTTTGAAACCAATAATTTAGAAAATATACTTTTAATAACTTGTTTTTCTAAATCAGATAAAAGCAATCCATCAAGATTTTCTTTAGGATTGACCTCCAAGGTTGTTTTTTTTTTTCTCTTGAAGAGATCAACCATACTGATTTTCTAAGATTATTCTCTCTAAATTCAGATAATGTGGCTGAATAACAGATGAGACAACTCTAAGAATAAATTTTTGAAAACCAATAATTTAGAAAATATACTTTTAATAACCAATAATTTAGAAGGTACTAGTATGTTCTTAAAAAGTAAATTTATGATTCAGTGCCTCCAGTTCTAAACTCTTAAAGTTTAAGGTGTACATAAAATTTTCAAATTCCAAATGAAAAACTAAATTAAGTGTTTAAATCTGTATTTTAATAATATATGATTCTATTTATATAGTAATGAAAAGGCCAAACTCAAGAGACAGAAATCATATTAGTGATTTCCAGGGACTATGAGTTGGCAAAAGGAATGACTAGAAAGAGGTATGAGGAAAAATTTGGAGATGATAAAAATATTCTTTATTTTGATTATTCTGGTGGTAACAAAACTAAACATACTTACAAAAACTCATTAAACTCTATAACTGGAAAGGATGAATTTTACTCTGTAAATTATGTGTCAATAAAATTGATTTTCAAAATAAGGCATAAATTCATATTTGCTTTGGTTCATCCTACATTGTATGCAACATAACCACATGAATAATTATTCTACAGTTTATTGGTATTACACATTTTATATACAAGTTTGATTTTAAGGTAGAAGTTTCAATTTAGTAGATTTTTGGTGTTAAACAGTGTTTGATAAATGGTTACACCTACAGTGAAATTTCCCCCTATAAAGTAGTAAAACACACTGGTGTTATTATAAAAATTTTAAACTGAAGGAAGTGGCCAATTAAAAAACCACTAAGAAACAGAAAGTGCCAGATACTGTGGCTTTGGCTTCCTGGTCTGAAACTTCTCAGTTTCAGCTCTGATCCAAGGAACCTGAGTGCTTAAGCTCTCTTACCAGCCAGAAAACACTTCCAATCAGGAATGTAAAAAAATTGTACTTTATAGGTCCTGGCTTAAAAATTGCTCAGCTCTTTCAGTATATATGGTCCCCCCCTAGTTTATTGACTGCCTCAGGTATTATCACCATTTCCTTCTCTTTTCTCTCATAGTGGCATGTTCATTTGAAAGCCAACATTTCCAGAGGTGTATAATTATAAGAAAATATTATGAGCAATTCTCTGGAAGTAAAAACCTGGAGGAGATGGATATCTTTGAGAAAAATACACGTGATTTAAATTGAACTGTATTACTAAACATTACAGAATTGCACACTCTGAAACTACACATTACTGAAAGCAGTTGAATTTTGTGATGTGTAAATTATGCCTCAATAAAGTTATTTTTTAAAGTTTGTAAAAGAAATTACAAAACAGGACAAAAGTTGAATAGACAGGTCATCATGTGTGTGTGTGTTAGGTTTTCAGTGGTATCCAACTCTTTGCAACCCCATGGACTGTATGTAGCCCACTAGGCTCCTCCATCCAGGGGATTCTCTAGGCAAGAATACTGGAGTGGGTTGCCATTTCCTTCTCCAGGGGCTCTTCCCAACCAGGGATTGAGCCCAGATCTTCTACACGGCAGGCAGATTTTTTTTACTGTTTGAACAACCTGGAAAGCCACCAGTTATAGAAGATGTAAAAATGACTGTGAATCTATTTTAAAAGAACCTGAACTAAAGAGTTTCACAGCTGAGTTCTATCTCATTTTGAAGGAACACAGATAATTCCTTTATAATTCGAAATAACTCAGACCATAATAAAAAGTTGGAAAGTGCCCTAATTCATGTTGATTCCAACACGACTTTAATTCCCAAAGCTGACAGAAATGCTATAAAATGTTATAAAAATAGGAAACTGTAGCCTGCTCTCACTCAGAAATTTAAATGCAAAGACTTAAATCAAGTACTGGCAAAGGCAAATTGGCAGTATATGAAAACAATGCTCTATGACCAAATGGGGTTTACTCTGGAAATGTAAGGATAATTTAGAAGCAGGAAGTCTTTCAATGTTAAGTCATGACATCAACAAATTAAAGAAGAAAAGTAGTATGATCATATCAATAGATACTAAAAAGACTTTTGTTCTCTGAAACAGCTGCACCTCTTGGAGGTGGACGATTTGGGCTCATGAATTTCTCCTCTGGGCATCAGTCACTCTGTTGGGGACAACAGCCTGGGAAAATCTAAAGGTCTCATCTCATTCAGACTAGACCACTCAGGAGGCGGGGAAGTGGTTTTTCCACACTTTTCAGGAAAAGTGTCTCCAACATTGTTGTGAATGGGTGTGGCCCCTAACTGCGAGGACTCTCATTTGAGGATTAAGCTGTTATAAAGAAAAGGACAACCCAGAGAGAACTGAAGGAAAGTAGATTTAGTGTCCAGGTGGCCTCACAAATCTCTTTTTTGCCTGTCTTCTGAGCTTTTCTAGATCTTAGTCTGCTTGTCTGGGAAAGAAGGAGCTGTTCAGATGCCTTGGCTAGGTTCCCATCTGCTCCAGAGTTGAATGTTTCATTAGCCTGACTAACTTCTTCAAAAGATACACAGGATAGCATTAAATGCATAAGGATACAGGTGGGACATTGAGCTTTAATATGAAGACTAGAAATCTTCCCTGATATTTTGATGATGTTTTACGGTTGGTTTGTTCCTTCCATTAGAAGTCTCCTCTTGGCTTATGATAGAAATTAATGATAATATTCAATGATAATATTCTCTGATGGTCCAGTGGCTAAGACTCTGTGCTCCCAATGCAAGGGGGCCTGGGTCTGACTCATGGTCAAGGAACTAGATCCCATACACCGTAACTAGGAGTTCACATGCCACAGCTAAATACCCCACCTGCCACAACAAAGACTGAAGATCCCATGTGCCACAGCTAAGACCCAGTGCAGCTAAATAAATAAATATTTTAAAAAGAATATTCAGTGATAAAGTTTACAAACAATTTTAAAGCAATATACCAAATATGAGCACTTACCAAATATGAGAATAGATGTCACATGTTTTTAAAACATAGGTTGTGGGTTCAAATATGAATCGAAAAATCCTAGATTTTAAATCAAGCACATATCTTAACTGATGGGGCTGAACTTTAATTGCTGATGTGTACTGTGAGTCTCCAAAAGAGTATCCTATGCCCCAAACATGACTAACCTCAGCCAGCTTAACATCTCCCCGCCTGATCTCCCTCCCTCCTTCCTTCCTAGCAGAGTCTCAAAGGATTGGCGTTCTTAAGAACAACTTAGGAAAACAGCGAAAGCACAAAGTGAAAACTTATGCCAAAATGAGAAATAAAAGGCAGTGTTGATCTAGAGTCATGCGGATATTGTTTTTGCCTTTTGGAGGCTGTTTAAGACCTTAGAGGCTGAATCAAAACGAAGTTTGTCTTTTTTTTTTTTCTCACAATGATGAGAGAAGTCCTATTTCCAAAGGCAGCTGTGTTCCTTTCATCTCAGGAGGTAAGTCAGAAATGAGAGACAGGCATGGACAGCTCAGAAAAGTACAGGCTACAGCCACTGAGATGGATTTGTTCACCGTGTCTGGGTAAGAGTATCGAGCACGGGCAAGATCAAGTCATCACTGCCCTAAATCCGCAATCATGTCGGCCTCCACTCCATAAACCAGTGGGGCAGCTGGCCATCCAAGCGCCTAAAGGTTAAGCACATACCATTGACCTTGTAGAGAAACGAGTTCTCACATCATTAAATACGACGTGTTCTCCAGCCTTGCCTGATCACATCGAAAAGTGCCCTGGGAGCATTATTCAAGGCTTAGATGTTTCACCTACATTTGTGTGACACAAAATCAATATCTTTTCCCTGCCTTTGTTTGCTTGGATTATGTTTAACTACTAAATGGCTTTTAAGACACCAATCAGATTTAGCTTCTTGCATTTTACATAGGCAATTGTGTGAACAAGAAAAATATGTTTTCTTTCCCTGTGGGTTGTCAGGACAAGAAACATCAAACAGCTTATTTGGAGTATGCTTTTGTTTATATAAAAATATACAATCTCTAATCTTGATAACAGAAATGTTTTCCCCTTGAAAACCTAAAGGACTTTTTGACATTGGTGCTTTTAGAGAACACTGAAAGAACAGATCATAATAAGTAAATAGTGTGCTATCCACTTGAAGGAAAATATTAAATTCCAAATTAAACATACATAAAAATAAATTTCTAGATGGATTATTTCTTAAACACAAAAAGTAGAGGCGTTCGACAAATATCAGAGGAAAAAAAATTTTTTTTTCATTTCATAAAGTCATAAAGGAAAGGACTGATATATGTTACTGTGAAATTTCCAAATGGCAAAAATAATTCAAATAAAGTTAACTACACATAATCTTTATTCAGCACTTACTATGTGACAGAAATTAAGCTAACTCTTCACATATATTGCCTTCTCTCTTCCCAATAGTACTGTAAGGTAGATGATCATATTAGGGTTCTCCAGAGAAACTAAGCCAGTAGGGTTGGAGAGGAGGAACATATGTGTGTACAATAAAAGGATTTATTGTAAGGAATTGGTTCAAGTAACTATGGAGGCTAAGAAGTTCCAAGGTCTGCAGAAGGCAAGCTGCAGACCCAGGAGATTGCTGGGGAGTTCTAGTCCTACTCCAAAGGCCTGAGAACCAAGACCGCCAATGGTGGGCGTTCCAGTCCAAAGGCCAGCAGGTTTAAGATCCAAGAAAAGCTGATGCTTCAGTCAAAGTCTGAAGGTCAGGGGAAAAAACAATGTTTCAGCCCATCAGTCAGGTAGGAGGATTCCCTCTTTGTCAGCTTTTTTGTTCTAAACAAGTCTTCAGTGAATTGGATGAGGCCCAACTACACTGGGCTTCCCTGGTGGCTCAGCAGGTAAAGAATCTGCCTGCAATGAGGGAGGTGAAGTAAAAGTGGAGGTGAAAGTTGCTCGGTCGTGTCGACTCTTTGCAACCCCATAAACTTAGTCCATGGGATTCTCCAGGCCAGAATACTGGAGTGGGTAGCCTTTCCCTTCTCCAGGGGATCTTCCAACCCAGGGATTGAACCCAGGTCTCCCACATTGCAGGCAGATTCATTACCAGCTGAGCCACAAGGGAAGCTCAAGAATACTGGAGTGGGTAGCCTATCCCTTCTCCACCAGATCTTCCCAACCCAGGAATCGAACCAGGGTCTCCTGCACTGCAGGCGGATTCTTTACCAACTGAGCTATGAGGGAAACAGACCTGGGTTCAATCCCTCAGTTGGGAAGATCCTCTGGAAAAGGAACTGCTACCCACTCCAGTATTCTGGCCTGGAGAATTCCATATACTGTATACTCCATGGAGTCACAAAGAGTCTGACACGGCTGAGCGATTTTCACTTTCACCTACATTAGGAAGGGCAATCTGCTTAACTTGGTTTACCCACACAAATGTTAATCTTGTCTAAAAACACTCTCACAAACACACCCAGAATAATGCTTGACCAAATGCCTAGACTCTATGACCAGTCAAGTTGACACACAAAACTAACATCACACCGATATTGTTCCCTTTTAGCACATGAGGAAATGAAGGCTTAAATTGTTTCACCTGAAACACAGGTGAACCATCTCTATTTGAAACCAAAAGGGAACTGAAAAACTGAGGGAAATGCTGCAAAATATAAGAAAAAAAAAAAAAAAACACTAAGAGCAGTAACAAGGTCTAGGTCTTTTACAAGTTAACAATAATTAATTTTACAAATCAATTAATAATACATCAGGCTTGGCAAACAAAATGAAACATATAGAAAAAACAGACAATGGCAGAGGAAAAGACTATTAATACAAATAGATATGTTCAGTCTCATTAATGATAAATGCACCGTATGGCCCAGCAATGCCACCCCCGAGAAAAACCACAATTCAATTCAATTAAAACAGATACACGTACCCCAAGGTTCACTGTAGCACTATTTAAGATAGCCAGGACATGGGAACAGCCTAAACGGCCATCAACAGAGGAGTGAATAAAGAAGATGTGGTTCATATATATCACAGAATATTATTCAACTATAAAGACTAGTGGAATTGTGCCATTTGCAGAGATGTGGCTGGACCTGGAGACGGTCATACAGAGTGAGGTGAGTCAGAAAGAGAAAAGCAAATATCATGTATTAATGCTTATATGTGGAATCTAGAAAAATGGTACAGGTGATTTTATTTGCAAAGCAGAAACAGACAGATATAGAGAACAAGCGTATGGATACAAAGGGGGAAGGGAAGTGGGTGGGAGGAATGGGGAGATTGGGACTGATGTGTATACACTATGGACACTATGTATAAAACAGATAACCAAAGAGAATCTACTGTAAAGCGCAGGGAGCTCTAAGTGCTTTGTGGTGACCTAAATGGGAACAGTAATCCAAAAACGGGGCATATGTAAACATACAACTGATTATCTTTGCTGTACAGCAGAAACCAATACAACATTATAAAGCAACTATGGTCCAATAAAAATTACTTTTAGAAAATGATAAATGCAAATCAAAACAATGATACTTCATTATAGATATTGTATCTGATAGCTGATATCTTATCAAATTTGAAGATGATGTAGAATGATCATACCCAATGTGGGCCTGGAGTAAGGAAAATGACATATTCACATACTCTTATTAGAAAGTGTATGAATATAAACCTTTAGGACAATTTAGAGGACTCTATCAAAATTTTAACCACATGCTCTTTTTGACACAGCAATCTCTTCTAGGTATTTCTCTTACAGAAATACATTATGTGTGCAGATATATTTATAAAAATGTTGACTGTTGTAAGAATAAACTATCATAAACAAGTTAGTTTAAATTACAAATATATTTCATAGGATGAAATTCTGGGTAGCTTATAAATAAAATAGAGGGGAAAAAACTGTGCTCAATACAGTTTGAATGGAGAAAAGCAGGTGCACAATCATATGTACAGTGTGGTCTTATTTTTATATAAATAACTAAAGTTCACATGAGGAGTTTTTACTGAAAGATATAGGTAATTGTTGATGGAGGAGACAGAATCAGACTCTGAACTGTCACTTTAGCAATGTTGTTTCCTTGTCAAATTTACCATGAGAAGTTCATGAATCCTGAAAGATGATGCTGTGAAAGTGCTGCACTCAATATGCCAGCAAATTTGGAAAACTCAGCAGTGGCCACAGGACTGGAAAAGGTCAGTTTTCATTCCAATTGCAAAGAAAGGCAACGTAAAAGAATGCTCAAACTATGACACAATTGCACTCATCTCACA